>VXBT01004383.1:956-44717 GCA_013400235.1 Oriolus oriolus
AACACGTGGGCCAAAGAACCTGGTTTCGAATTGATCTATCATATCCCCTATCATGCACCTGCTGCTGGGAAAGCTGAACGGTGCAATGGACTACTTAAGATAACCCTGAAGGCACTTGGCAGGGGGGACCTTCAAAAAATTGGGAAGTAAATTTAGCAAAGGCCACCTGGATGGTCAATACCCGAGGGTCCATCAATCAAGCTGGTCCTGCCCAGTCCAAACCCTTGCACACAGTGGACGGAGATAAAGTCTCTGTGGTACACATGAAAGGTATTTCAGGAAAGACTGTTTGGATTAGTCCCACCTCAGGCAAAGGCAAACCCATCTGTGGGATTGTTTTTGCTCAAGGACCTGGTTACACTTGGTGGGTAATGCAGAAAGATGGGGAAACCTGTTGTGTACCACAGGGAGACCTAATCTTAAGTGAGAACTGTGTGTAAGGTTTCATTGTGTATAGCAGAGTTTAAAAAGGGTATTGACTTAGGTATGATGCAGATGGTAATAGAATAAGGGGTGGATAATGTCTTAGGTTACAATGTAAGATGTAACCAAATGTATTCTATCACCATCTGTTAAAACCAGGTGGGGCCATGTTCTTTGTCTCTTCCATGTCACATCCCTGATAACTCCCTCTGGGGTGATATCTTCTGTTAATGGGCCATCAAGCCTCACTGCATGACTCATAAAATTCCACCATCCCATTGTGAGATGCTCTGCCCAAGGGGAGGAACCAAGCATTCCTACCTGGATATAATCTGAGGTTTGGAACACCACACTCAGCCCTTACCTACTGGATTCCCAGAGGACAAGAGCTACATAACCACTACTGGACCTTCACAGGAAGACCAGACCCTTCTACAGGATTACTGCTTCAAGAGAACCATATCTATCACTTCAAACAGAACTGCAGCCACCACTTAAAATCAGACTGCTACCACCATGCTGCCCGACAGGGTGTCAGGTGATATCCTGACTCTGTCAGGTTAAGCCAGTGTTTCTGTATTATTGCCTTGTTACATATACTAGTAAAGAACTGTTATTCCTATTTCTCATATCTTTTCCTGAAAGCCCCTTAATTTCAAAATTATTATCATTTGGAGGGAAGGGGGTTACATTTTCCATTGCAACGGAGGCTCCTGCCTTCCTTAGCAGACACCTGTCTTTCAAACCAAGACATTCAGGTATTGGATTTGCTTTTGTTTCCCCTGTGTTAGAGAGCAAACCTTTTAGTATTAGTTTCAGATATTGGAAAAAATAGCCTTATATGGCTCTCTGGAGAAATTTTCATCCCTACAGAACTGAAGTCATAAATTTTTCCAGCAGCTTTCTGTAACATTTAGAATGTATTCGCTATATAGTTCCCCTTTTACCTCAATCTCCAAATAAACCTTTCCCAAGGCCAAAAAATTTGAAGCAGGAGTTTGCTCTGTTAACTTGACTTTTAGTGATTTCCATGTGAGTCTTAGAATTTAAAGTCACATAAACACATCTTGGGTAAAACAGTGGCACAGAAATCACAGCTTTGGGATTGAATGGATTTTTATCCTGTCTCGTCCTCACAAGGTTTCTCTGCAAGGTACTTACATCTGCACAAACTATGGAAAGTAATTCTGCAGGAGGAAAGAACTGTTTTCATGTGCAAAACAATTAGATTTCAGCCAGGACAAGCAAAAAGAAATCATACAATACCGTTTAAGCTGTCCCAGATTCCTTCACTTTTCTCAAGGTGAGCCACAGCTTCCACTGGGAGCTTCCTGCTAAGGCAGAACTTGGATTTCTTTACCTTTCAGTTAAGCGTTCATATGGAGGTATTTTCTGCTAGAAGTTTACTTTTTAAACAGATGTTTAAAATGTGCAATGCAAATTCTGGTGCCAGTCAGACACTCTGCACCTGCTGGACTCTACAAAGGCTCAAGCTTGATTTAAGACAGACTAACCAGGTGCACCTACCAGTCGCAAGTCCTCAGCAAATTAAGCTCATTCTCAAATACACTTTGATTCTCCTATTAAAAAAGCCCCACAGGTCGCTGACCCTATCACAATATGTGTTACAAATCTAGCAGAATATCCTGTGTAACCAAAGCCAAATGCTGAACTTGGCTGCATCTCATTTCAGTGGGGATGGAAGAAGAGGGAAGGGGTTATTGTAACAAAGGGGAGAAAACAGAGTTGGGAACCACCAAGAAAAGCCCCGACCCTCCCCCCCTCATCCACCAGCGGTGGAAGGGAAACAGCCCCATCTCTAAGTTGTCAGAGTTCGGATGCTTCAGACAGCTTAGCAGGAAGTTCACAGCAAGCTTCTTCTAGCTTTTGATTTGGTGGTCCATGAGCTAGCATCTGTTTCCTTTGGTTGCTTTTTCACTCCACAGCAAACCCACATGTCTCTTCCACAGCTGTCAACAGCTTCTCATAAAGCTTCTCATATGACTCATAAGGCGGAATGTCGATCCTGTTAAAGCTGCAGGGAAAGTAAGAAAACATTGATGGATCTGAAGTGCTTATTGGGGGAAAAATGCAAAGAAGCTACATATAGATAGAAATTGTAAAAGCTCTCAGCTGCCTCAGTGGCCAAAGGACACAAGACGAAAAACAACTATTTCTACAGCAGGAATGCACAGCTTCATAGGGCAGCGTTTGGGATGAGGAGCAGGAAGAGGCAGATGCAGGAGACTTACAAATAAAAAGGAACACATCAGGCAGGCCCACTCCCTGCCCTGCCTGCAGACAGTCTGTGCTGCTGCTGACACCATTTCCTGCCTCTGAGGGAGTGAGTTTTCCATGCAAGGGCTCAGGCTGTGTCTATACTGCACCAACAGCATGAGCTTCCAACATTCGACATCTGACAACACTTCTTTGTAATAAAGAAATAAAGAAATAAACTTACAAACATCTCACTACCCAGAATAATCACCTCTGGAATAAATGAAAACCACAGACAGTATAGAAGACAAATCAAGCTTTAAGAAAAGCAAATAATATTTTGCTGGCTGCAGAGTAAGATATATTCAAGCTAAGAGAGCACACTCGGAGTCATCCCCGTGTATCACATGCCTAATCCCTGCCCAGGACAGAGGTGACTTCTTTAAATCAAGACAAAGGGAAAGGAAGCAGAGTGTTTCCATCTTACCAAGTGTGGGCTTTTGGAAGGTTGTCTGTGTTTGCATCTATTAAATGGATGGTAAACAGTCTGGGTCCTGCAGCGCCTGTAGAACCTTAGACAGACATTCTAGTTAATGCACTTCAACAAAGCATCATTCACACACACACATTTTGCTGCTTATAAAAAGGCAAGAGAGGAAATTACAGTTCCAGCTGCAAGCCTAAGTATGTCCTAGGCTAAATCTGTAGAGATATTTGCAGCTGATGAAGGGATAGCAGAAGAGATAGGGCTGTTTGTGACAACCATTTTACAGATTGGTATTTTGGAAAGCTGCTAAATTTGATATTAATGAAGCTGCACCATCAAAAATGAAAATACTTAAGTGCAAGAAGGTTTTCCTTGTAAAACAGAACTAGTATTTTAATTCTGAACATCAATTTACTGTCAGCCAACAAATGCAATGCAATCAGGATATCACAACAGCCAAGGACACTGCCACCTTTTTGATAAAAACCTGCAATTTTCAGAAATTTGCTTTAAAGCCTAATGGTTTGTTGCCAAACACTGAAGGGAATACAATTCTCACATGGAAAAGCTCTTTAGTCAGCCATATATCCCTGTGCATGTTTGCATGGAATGATTTGAACATCAGAGCACAGAGTTGTAGGAGACTGACGAGCCAAAATTGACAGCAGTCAAAGCACCGCACAGTAACAGATTTACCAGCTTCCATCACTATCAGCAACAGCCAAAGTGTTCAGCAGCAGCTGAGCTGCTGACAAATGTAAAACTGCTCTCAGGCTCTGAAGTTTGCAAGTACTTGACTTATCCAGTAATATGCTGATATTTTACAAGGCGCCTGTAAATACCACACCACTTTTATCTCTTTCTCCAACCACAGATTAACTCAGCCCCCACATCAGTCACCTTGTAAAGCCTTGAAACCTTGAAGTGGGACACGCGTCGAGCCCGTCACGAACTGCAGCAGCCTTGCCCTTCTTTCTTCATCAAACGTTTCCACTGCTTGCCAAAACCACTTGACGATGTTGCTGTCAGCCATGCAGTGCTTTAGGCGAGTGTTGGACTTCCAGTCATTCAGGTCTATCTTATCCAGGCCTCCTATGATCAGCTGTTAACAGATTAGAAAGCGTTTTAAAGTCCAGTGCCATTTCAGGTGCAATTATAAAAACACATCCAACCACGTCATGAAGCCTGGCATTGTTTAGGTGCTTCACCCACCTTTTTGGTGCAAGGTAACATTCCAAATCAGTACAGAACTGGCAGTAAATCTCTCCAGTTTGACTGCAGTGAAACTGACCCCAAGCAGTGCTTTACCAGCATTAGAACTTTCACAAGAAACTAAAAGTCAGAAGCCCATGCAAGACTTGCTCTATTAAATCTGTGCTCCCTGGAAGGTACAGCCTGTCTTTATGAGGGCACAGCACTGCTTTGGAATAAGGCATGTCCTCTGCTGTGGCACAGCATCATTGTCCTGCTGCAGGATTGTCCTAGAGGTGCCAATACCAGCTACAATGGAATCCTGCTCGGCTTATGGGAACATCTGAGTTGCTTTGTTGTTCCACAACAAACTACAGAAACTTTTCATCTGTTTTTTGACCCCGTTTTTGAGAGTCCCTGACACAGACCAGACATACCACTTCAATCTCTTTTCCAGATGACATCAGGTTGCAAAGTACTGTAAAAGGAAGTTGCTGCTGGCCATGCATTTAATCACCTCCTCTGGCAACAACAAATAAACGGCACAGGGCAAACTTCACCCCTCAAAACAAAATGTGTGTCATATTCTAAATTTCCTGTAACATTCCACACTGAGGATGCCATTTCTGAGAGCTGCCCTTTAGCAGCTGCCTTGTTGTGCCACCAAGACAGCACCCACTTATACTTGCTCACCTCATTAGGGCACTTGTGACTGTTCTGATGTGGACAGTATTGAAATATTTAATAGATTTTTAATCTGTCTTTTTAAGCAAACGGAATGCAAGAACTTTGTGGGATTAATCAAAATGCATGACTGACTAGCACAAAGCTGGTGCTTTCAATACCACAAATGCTGAATATTCCACAGGTTGCCTTATTTTTTCTAAAAAGCAAAACCAGAGGAAAAATTGCTACAACAGGAATTATTTTAAGAGGTAGCCTTCTGCACTTCAGGGTTTAATAAGAAGACAAATTAATTTCTTTTCTATATGCTCAACCCTTCTGTTCCTGTAAACCAATCCTTGTGTGCATATAGAAACAGCCATGCATGAAAAGTTACTGGACAAAACAGATTCTGGTGTAAATAACATGTCTTGTCTTGCCAACAGTTCCTCAAACTTGCACTGTTTCCTCCTTCTCAGACCACCTGCCTTAAGCATTAGTCCTTGGATACACATCATGGTATATTTGTCTTTCCCTGTTTAAGCAGCCTTCTCAATAATATCAACCCAAAGAATGTCTAGAATAAACCTAAAAGGATTTGGTTAAACAAATCCTCAGCTTCCTGGTACATAAAAAGGAATAAGTTTTGTGTTTTGTTTGTTTTGCTTGTTTTGTTTTTTGTTTGTTTTTAAAATCAGTGTTTGACTGCGGATCAAACAAATTACAAAACAATAATCCATGTGGATTAAACATACCTCAAGTTCCTTCTGGTCAAAAGGCTTAAGGAGATGTTGAGGAATAAGTTCATTAAAACCTTTCTGCAGAGCTAGGAACTGTGCCTCTATTCCTCTCATGAACCGCCAGTTCACATACAACCTGTGGGGGAGGAAGGAAAAAGTCAGGGGTGATGAGCTGGACAGGATTGGGATTTTTACAGCAGACTTGGAAAATGCTGGTTTTACAGAGGACCTTGTTTTAATAGACACACTTTGTATTATGAAAGAAGTGCTTATCCATTCCTTTTTCCGTCGACAGTTAATTATTGCACCATCAACTGAGAAAACAAAGTACCATTCAGAACTTCATCTTCCCAGGTCTTCCAGTGAAAACATTCATGTCATTTATGACTCAGGTGTTTCCACCCAAAATACTTATTCCATTAGTTTCACTATATACAAAAATTTGGTTTACTATCCTCTCTTCCCACTACATTTGCAGGACATATTTCTGTTTGCAATACCTGACATATTCCTTCTTGTTCTCTTCTGTCACTGGAATATTCCTGCCATTTGGTTTGAGTTCATGCTGTAAAATCCTCCCGAAAGCGTTGTGTTCCACACAGAATGTATGGTCCAGGACTGGTGTGATATCGTTCTCTCTGCCAATGGACAGAGGGCAAACTCAGTATTTTTGGTATTTTGGTAACTCCCAGTGGTGATGCTGACAGCTATTCGAACACCTAGGTATTCTTCAGCCTAAACCTTAGTTACCACCTGCATTTCACACACTAGAGGAATACTGCCACCATTGCCAATTTCTGTATGGTTTAGTGCATGCTGAAGAGCCTGATATGGGATATTCATCTAATTCTAGTAGAACTCAGGATACTGGATAAAACCCTATATACAGAAATACATACACACATAACATACGTATATATATACACCCAGTAAGAATGTGATCTGCTGTCACATATCTGTGAAGCACAGAAGAGATCACACGTAGAGAACTTCATCATCAGTAACTTTAAATACAAATTCAAAACGGTATTTAGGAAAAGAAACTGAGATAATGCAATGCAGTTCCGAAGAGTCCCAAAGCTACACTGAATGCTGGATCTTGTTCCGTAAGCATACAAAAGCCCAAATTACTTCCATTTATTTTCATTTTAATCAGAGTTGGCTTTCTTTTGAAGAAGGCTGTAGTTCCCCTCATAACTCTGTCCTGAGTTTGGATTTTGATACTGTGATATTCTACCATACCCATGCAACCTTTAATGATGTAGTATTTTTATTGCAATGAGCACTGTTCCTCAAGTACCCTTGATATATTAAGAATAATTTAATGACTTTGTACAGACTGCCACCATAAAGTTTTTTGCAAACTCTTTTTCTAAAGCATCTCACTATTGCCAACAAACTCTACCCCACTTTCTCTACAGCGAGACGATTGCTAAATTCAGTACTTACAAGATCCAGACTAAACTTTTGTGTAATTCTGGGTCAACAGATTCCAGATCGGAGAGCTGGATGGGCTTCCCCAGCAGCTGTTTGTAAAAGGGAACTGTGAACCCCCCGTTGATATAGTGTCCATGGAACACAGCCAAACCCATTATCCGACCAACAAAATGGAAATAAGACAAATGGTCCTGCAGGGAGAGAGGAGAATCAGACTTGGGAAGACACTGACATCTTGTGGCACCCTCGGTGGTTCGTTCAGTCTGAGTTACCTGCAACCCTCTGGGCAAAAGCAGCTACTGTTTTTCCTCACAAAATAACCAAAACCAAAGCATTTAATAATTAAAACCCTCAAACAAGTCTCTGTGTGTTACCTGATTAATAAATTGGATTCAAGTCCTCTAGACCTCTCAAAGGGCAAAACTTGGAAAAAGAAAATCCCCGTGAAAGCCACAGAATCCAGGAAGATGAGAATTCCAAACAAATTAGTTTATTGTTTGTTTAATCATTCAAATGTATCTACTCTTGAGGAAGCAGTGTGCCTGTTTCCTTCATTTCTTTCATGTTCCTTTTAAACTAACTTTTGAAAACTGAGGTGTAAGTCCTATGGTTGACATTCTTCCAATCCATCTCCCTCATCTTCCAGTGCAAATGTCAGGAAATGTCATGACAGGAAGAATTCCCTCTACTAATACCGAACTGCTGCTCCTTTTAGGGTCTGCATCAATACAAATCCTCCAGTAAGAAAAAAAGCAAGCACAGGGAGCGTATTGAGAAAGGGCAAGCAAGGGATACATCCCTAAAAGTCATGGCGTGGCACTGCTGGGAATGTAATGCTGTGTGCACAACCACCTGTGTTCACAGTGAAGATGAATTTGATCTGTCTTGTCTTCTCAGAATCACTGTGCAAACCAATCAGTACTGAGGAGTCTCAAAGAAATCAGATATTTATCAAAGGATATCACGCTTTTAATTTCTGAACAAAACCCCTCTGCTTCATACTATATCAATATAAGACAGTAACACCTTCTTATTCTGATTTATCCTGCAGTTTAGGCTCTTCTTGCGGAAGAACAGCTGTAAGAAACTGCAGAGGACATCTCTTAGAGTAGGAATATTGCTGAGAAATTAGTACTTACAGGATTGATAGATGAGTCTGGATTGATTTGCAGCATGTAAATATTATCTGTGGAGTACTGGAAGAGTCCATAGTAGGGATTCAACATTTCATGGCACAGTAAATACAACCACTCTCTGCCAAAAAAAGAAAAACTTAGAAGACTTCGATTTGCACTTAAGTTTTAGACAATACAATTACTGTGATTGATCAGTTATGAAACGCTTATTTCAAAATCAGATCATCTTGTGCTGCCCTCCATTTGCAGACCAAAAAGGTGTGATTAAAACCCCACAGTGTCCTACTACACTCAGGGCAGACGTGGTTTAGTTTAGAAGCACTGAAGGGATTACCATCAATTAGAGAAGCTACAGCAAGCTGTTAGACAATGCCATCAACTAATTGAGTCTGAACAAGCCACGCTTCCAAAAAAATCCTGCCTTTGTACAGAGTTCAGCTATTTGGAGCCTACGAGATCTGCTTCTCTGCAACCTGTACAGTATAAGGAAATATTAAAAAAATCTGTTGATTAGAATCAGCTCAATCACTGGGGATCTTAAGAAAAGCTGTTTTTCTGCCAGCTTGGTGACTGCTTTCAGCAGAAGCCAGAAGGAACAGAGACCAAGCGCATTACCCAAGGTTGCTGGGTAAATTCTCTCAGTAACACACAAGGACAGGAGCAGAACTAAAGCTATTTCTGACCTCCCAAGTCACCATGATAAATACCCCTTTGTTGTTAAATTTGGACACCTTTCCCAGGTCCAAAATATTCTGAGAGAACTATCAATTGTAATGCTTAGAAGTGGAGCTGTACTGATCTGAGTCAGTTGCAACTAATGGGCAATTACGAAAGACATCAGGGCAACAGGATGTCAACAGTGGAGACACCCAAGGTTGCCGCGGGTAAGGCAGCTCAGAATGTTCCAGCTTCTTTCCTTTGTCCAGGGATTGATCACTGAAAGACACCTAAGTGGGCAGCTTTTGTGGATTTGAGAAATTTCTCCGTGAATTTACACAACTCTGAGCTACCACAGAGACGAGCATTTTTTTCAGTGATGCTACAATCAGCTCCTGAATTTCAGGTCTGCTGCAACCCACAGGGAATTATTGTCATTTTTAAGAGGGAGGCAAGTCCTCGCTAAAATTTTAGCCTTTGTTTAGGATTAGTTCATCTCCACTCCTGCTCCAGCAGATCAGAGAACTCTCCTGAATGTGGCTGAGACATAACAAAAAGGAATCCCTACCCTCCTGCAATCCATTTGTGGGAAATCAGAGAGGTGTGTTTAACAAAACCATTCCTGTGATCTGGATCTCACTTCAGGGTCTGTACACTCCCTGAGAGACCTCACAATTTGAGCTGATCACACTTTCATAACTTGCAGTGGCACAACTGTTAAATCACAAGCTTCTACTTTCCAACCTACCATATAAAGAGTGAAGCTACAGCCACTGTCTATAAACTAGACCACAAATAATTAACATATACCATTAACAGGTAACGTGAAAGGGAATGGTGTCAACCAAGGGGCACTTAAAGGACAATTTTACAGTTAAGAGGTGTCAGAAAACCCCCAAAATCTCACCTTGCTACTCCTCCATAGTCCAGGCCTTCCTCTCCTCGGAATTTCACCATAAGCCTCTTTTTCAAGTCCTTTGGCCTCATCTTCATTATCTGACGATAGGATTCCTGTATGGGCATTTGTACGATCAGGTATCTTATTTCCTTCCTATAATTAAGTCTATTAAGATTTCTCTAATACTGTAATATTTGCATTTCTGTAATACATAGATTGCTACTGAACTACAGAAAACATGACTCTGTTCAAGTGCTAATCTGAAGCAAATTCCAATGACAACTCTGTAATGTGGTGGGTGCTTGTGAAGCAAAGTTGTTACAATCACTGATCAGTTTTACTTTTCAACGACAAAAGCTGCTGTAAGTAGCAAAAAAATCAATCCAATACCTCAAATATTTCCTCTCTGGATACTTCAATGCGACAGTGACCAGCCTGAGGTTGCTGCAGAGAGAGCTCATGTCTAAGAACTTTCAACTTTTGTACCAAGTCTCTTTCATATCTCTGTGCAGGCAGCTCCTCACCCTCTTCCAATGATCCCTCATTTGGAGCTGGCAGAGGCTGCTGGCTGGGCTCTTTTAGCTGGCATTGATGGCTTGGAGAAAAAAAGGACAATATTTATTCTGGACACATAACAATAAGGAATACATAAAACAATGATGGAAGAAATTATTAAGCTTCTCTAAGAGGGACATGGAGTGAAAGGTGTATTCAGCTGGGTACTTCTGTACCATCATTACGCTAAATTCAGGGATGTAAGGAACACAGATACTTAAAGAGTTTCAGCATTTCTGAACTGTTTTTATATGGCAAAGAACTGTGGAAGGCTCTGGAACATGATCACTGATTGATGACTGAGCAGTAATTAAAGTTTGTGTGGTATTCTCCCACATGGAGACAACTTTCAAGAAAGTTGCAAGACGGAAAGAGATCTCTAATGGAACAAACAACAGCTTTATAAAGGGAACTGTCTAACAACTGCAATTGATTTTATTCCAACTCCATGCAAAATGAGGTTGGGGATTCTTGATACAGTAAAAATACTGCATCTATGGTTGTTAAGAGAAAGATATACTTGTCCCAAATAGTTGCAGCTTCATACATTCAACTATCCTTATCCATCAGTGCTTTATTTGGGTTGTGCAGCAATTATTTTTTAGATACAGAGATTCCCCAGCTGGCTTCAAGCACAGGAAAAAGTCTGGTCTTGGGCACAAACAGCACTGCCAGGCTGCTTGCAGGGTCAGTTCCACAACAGTTCAGCTGCCTTTGCATGATGCAGAGCTTGAGCTTACTAAATCCTGCTAAACCCAAACTGGCTGTGCACAGCACCAATTGACCAGACTCCAGCTGGCTTTATATTCCCATTGTCTGGAACTCAAGGGAGCATGAAGTTAGTGCAGATCCAGCACAGCCAGCACAGAGCTAGAACTGCTCATCCAGACAGACACAAGCTGACTGCTGGGGAACCCCTGGCAGACCCTCTACTCCACACCCCAGCAATTTCAGAACTGTGCAGAGCAGAGTAAAAACCCTTCTGAAGAGTCTCAGCAAAAAACTTAGATAAAACCAGCACTGAGAACCAATGCTTGGACCCTGACTACAGCACTGGCTGCATCTGTTCCCCAGTATCATTCAGAGTCTCAGCTCCTCATGACTCCCAGACCTGACAGGAATTATTTATGAGGCAAAGCTCTTACTTCATGATGTGATGTAGTCGTGGATCTGTGAATTGTGTGGTTCTGTTGTTATGATCTACAAAATATATTCTTCCTGAAACTGTACTTCTGACTTCCCAGCCTGGAGGTAAAGGTCCCAGTTCATCACAATTCACACTGTTAAGGTCTCTAAAGTGAAAAACAAACAAGATGTTAATGCACATCTGAAGTTAAGCAGCCAAATACTAAGATCACTTTAAAAAATTAAAATCACCTCTTTAATTAGGTTAAGGTTCGAATCCGGACTATTTGACTGAAAAACCATTGAGAGTAAGGCTTTAGCAACACATTCACTCACCCCTTTCATCCTGGATAAATTTCAGGTATCACTCTAAGTGCTGCTAAAGGCAGTCACTAACTTCCAGGCAGTGTTTGAATTCAATACATAGAATGTATTTACACCTAAAAAGATTGAAAATACCTAAGGCTCCAGCCACCAGGAAAACACTAAGAGTGGCAAGAAAAGGAAGGAAGGAAACCTGAAGATTATTTTTAGGCAGAAAACCTATTGTTAATTAAAGCATTCTTTAGACAGCTGGTGTGGATTCAGAGTTGAAGGCACCACTCTACGCAATTCCTCACCTAAATCTAACTATGCAACATTTGTATAAGTGAGTTAACTGAGAGGCTTTAGAAAGGTAGAAATGCTTTGAACCGAAGATGCCTTAGTGTCACAGTGAGTATAAGCCAAGGGGACACACAGGCAGACAGACAAGCCCTTGGTAGGCTCCTTAAAGGAGATTATGGTTGGGACCATTTGCTGTGATCAGCTGTGCATCTGAAAGTCCTGCAGAGATCTGATTACAGCAAGTTTTAACCTACATCTTTGCCTCATGCCAAGGTTAGGTTTTTGCACCACAAGCTGGTAGCACGAAAGTCACCTTTAACTAAAATATGTGTGACTTGTGACTCACGAGACACTGCTGTGTCCACTTCCATTGCTGCTCCTGAAACCCTGTCTCAAGGATTTGGGGACAGAAGCAGCAGCACCTTTCATTAGGGTGACCAGCATCACTTGAAGAAGACACAAGGTTTTGGGCACATAAGCCTGACATGACTGACACAAATGAACAACCACTGTCATTTCTTCTCCCAACAATACCAGCTAATCTAACATCAGCTATCTTCTCTCTCTCTCAGCTTCATTTTTCATTTCCTTCCATACACTGAGCTTTTATCACCACTTTTGCCTGCACTACTTTACATCATTTTTCTAATATCCTGTATCACATTCCTCTATTATCCAGGCAGTGCAGCAGCTGAGTTACAAACTTCACTCTTGAATCTGGTGTGCAGGTGGCCCATGAAACAGCGCAGATTCAGAGCTACTCAGGAAGAGCACCAGACCTGACTCACAAAGACCTGGATTAACTGCAGGTTAAGGTTTAAAGAGGCTTTACTAAATTAATCATATGAAGGATTCAAATTTTCTAGCTGCAAATCACTGGCCTAAAGCATAAAAAACCTCAAACCATTTCAAGTTTAAAGATAGTAAGTAATCTCTCTTTCAGTTATACATAAGTGAGCACTAAATAAACAAAAGTTACAAGCTGAATACTCAAGAAACAATTCTTTTAATAAAGTAGTCAATTTTTTCTTCAATTTGCAGTCCAAATTGTTTTCATACAGAAAAAGCGTAGGTAAGATTCAGAAATTTGCAGCTTCACCAAAAACAAAGTCACATCAACATTTTAGGAAGAATGTGTCAAACAGGAATTCCGCAAGGGCTACAGTTTTTTTGCTTTTTGTTTTACATGATTCACAAGTAAATAATCCTTTCTTTCAAAAAGAGTAATCCTTAAAGTTTGGTGAAATGGTAACTAGAAACATCCCAAACTATTCCTCTGCTGGGAGCTCTCCCTTTAAAGTCACATAGGCCATTTCATAGATTTTTGCTGTTATAAATCCAGCATCCTGCCACACACATACACATCAAACCCTCCTGACTTTTAACTATAAATGCATACCTTGGTATCCTTGGGTCGTGCCACGTGCTCACTCCAGTCTGTGTGTGCAAAAAATAAACCTGACCCTGTACCGTTGTTCTTTGCTCTATAAAAAAAGAAGGACAATTATTCTAAATTACAAATCTTAAAAAAAAATCCGAATAAACAGTTTAAAGACATTAGAATATTTTCCTCCTAGGAGAAAGTACTGGAGCCATCACACTGATCTCTTGCAGCATGGACTGTTTTGTCCTCGGCAAATTTACTCTGACTACACATTTCAACATTCTTTTGAAACTCACAGATCTATGCACCAGCATGTTTTAGTTTGTATTTTTTACTGTTAGATTTTGAGACAATCCAAACCCCCAAACTAGATTTCTTTACTCCTAGATTTGGTGTGCTCTTTTCTGAGATTTAAATTCTGCTTAATCTCATCCTCCCTAATCTTCTATACTACTGGTTTCTTTGTTGCTTTTATATATTTTACTGATCTTTTCTCAAATGTGGGCTCAAACCTACACAACATGCCAAGGGGGAAGGAAAAAATAGCATTACTGCTCTAGTTTAAAGAGCTCTTTACATTCGTTCTCCCTAGATACACAGCCAAGATTAGCAGTGAATTTTCTGTAACAGCATCATACCACAACCTCATGTTTAATTTACCATCAACCCCTCAGTGTATCCTGGCATAGCCAACTGCTAATTAGCCAATCTCAAACTCCCATCTGCACTTAGTTCCTTTTCCAAAATGCAGAATGAGATGCATGTGGACGCTGCCTGTTCCAACATGCAAAACACCTCGGTGTATTAGAAGGGGAGAATTTTTTGGTGACGTCTTTGGAAAAACGAAACCCTTTCAGTTTTACAGCTTTGGGACACTCACCGTAGCCTTCAGGTAGCTCAGGTGACTGGTGGCCGTGGGGCCTGTTCTGAGGTGTCTGTACGTGAGCTCTGACCTCGGGGGTGCGGAGCCGCTGGGCCTGGAGCCTCTGGTCCTGGCTGGGAGACTCCAGGAAGCGGCAGCCGCCTCCTCCCGCTGCTCCCGTGGTGTCCGTGTACGGAGCCGGCTCCTCCATGAAGCAGCTCAGAGGCCTCCCCGGCCCAGAATCTTCATAAACCGTTCTGAAAATGGGGAAACTTCAAGAGTTTCCATCACAAGAGAAGTGAATGCAGAAATAACTGTTTCTCTCTCCCCACAACTTCAAGTACTACAACTTTTAACCCAAGAGGTGCCATTTTCTTAACGTTTTTATACCCAAATTTCTCAGCGTCGGTAACAAAAAAAAAATCAAGTCTTACCCAGTTTAGCCTACTTTCTTCAAGCAGTTATCCAGTTACAACCTTACTACCTGATACACATTCCCAGAAAATATAGTAGTCACATCGATACTTCAGCTTCTAACGTTAGTTACAGTCTTTCCACATATAAGCCATTTTTCTAATTAAGTGTACAGGAAACAATCCTTACCCTTCATTCTCCAAAAGCCCTCTGCAGTCTACTACAGAACCTCCTGTGCCTATTCTGTCCCGTGTCTGTAAACTGACTGAAAGAAGAAAACACACACTCAGGTCAATGAAAGAAAAACTGCATTCCGAAAAACAGCAAAAAGCAAAAAAATCCACATTTATACAGGGTAAAATATTAAGGAAAGCACTATCGTACATACAAGAACACATCACTTACCAAAATTCCTTCTATTCTCGTAAAGCATTACTAATTTTTTAAAAAGCAGAAGAGAAACCAGAGGGTCATCCTCTCCAAATTTGAGTTTATTTCTGTAAATATCAAACATGTCAGGTTCTACATCTGGGTTTCATGAAAATCCAGAAAAGGAAGCTGGAAAAAAATTGCTCACCACTAGATGTCATCTTAGGGTGAGAATTCGGAGTTTGCCAAATATATTTATATATACTGAAAAGCTGTGGTTGGGTGGGGGCAGTAAAACGTTGGGTAAATTTGCTGCAAAATGAGCACGGCTTTGTTGAAATTTAGAAATGGCTTGCATGAGTCAAAGGTATCAAACCAGCAACTTGTAAAATGTCTTTTAACTCCTCCAGATCCTTTTTTAACACCTAAGATTCCCTCTGCCTGTCACCGCGGCCAAATGCATCAATTCATGGTGACATTCACCCTTCCAGAGATGCAGAAGAAGCCTTGCCAGATGCATTCCTTGTTTTTAATGTTGTTTCCCATCATCAACTGAGAGGAAACAAACTCCTGCATAGGAGTGCAATGAAAATTTTCAGGTTATGTAATTTAATCCCATTAAAGTCAGAAGAAACAACACAGAACAGGCACAGAAGCAGTGACTAGAGGAGTTTTTCCCTATGGATATTTACCAAGCAGATGGAATTTAGCTGGGATCATTCTTACCCACTATTTGGCCTCGGACAGCATCGGTGTCTGTGGGGTTGAGTTTGCATAGATCCAAACGCTGGTCTGCAAAGGAGAATTGGAAAAATCAACCCTGGGAAGGGCTGGGTGGGAACACTATTCAGTATTCAGGTACAAAGTATTCACTACTCAGGTACAGGGGTTCTTGGTCACACCAGGGTAGAATTGCTCTTACATCCAGTATCTTTTAGCCTGCTGATGGCATTGGAGAGGAGTCGGACACACCCCAGGAAGCCAGCTCCCTGTTTCTTATGGATTTTTTTATGGTTCCATACACTGATGGTTATGGAATCTGTTTTCCCAACGTATCTAGAAAAATACATATTAAAAGAGTAATTTTAGAAATAATAACCTCTTTTTACTCCATGGAACTGATGCTGTAATTGGTAGGAATTCTGACACATTTTAGTACATTGGTCATGCCTCTTTATTATAAATACACAAGTGCTTATGCCCAAAATGCTGTTATTAATGAATTACTGCACAGTGATTTCACACAGCATGGGAAATTGATATTACTGCAGCATGAATTTAACTACAGCCAGCCTCATTAAAAGCTAAACAACAAGTCGATTAACGTACAAAACTTTAGAATTTATGGTTCTAATAATTTGAAGAAAATAAATCATTCCAACAAGGACAATTTGCTGTAAAAGCTGGATGGCACTGCTCCAGGAGAGCTCACTAAGCCCTTGTGCCATGTACCTGCCACACAAATATCTACAGATTCAAACATCTAAAAGCAAAATACCACTCCTTCATTAAGAGGTGATTTCTTCTTGAAAAAAAAATCAGTCCTCTGAGAGGGCAGGGTTAGATGGGATACTGGGAAGAAATTCTTCCCTGTGAGGGTGGTGAGGCCTGGCACAGGGTGCCCAGAGAAGCTGTGGCTGCCCCATCCCTGGAAGAGTACAAGGCCAGGTTGGGAGCGACCTGATCTAGTGGAAGGTGTCCCTGCCCATGGCAGGAGGTGGAACTAGATGATCTTTAAGGTCCCTTCCAACCAAATTGTCCTGAGATTCTATGAAATGTGACTCTTCTTGCTAACACAAAATGAAGTTGCAGTGCCAACCCTGCGCTATTTATTCACTAGATAAATCTCTGGAATACTGTTTACTTGTGACCTTACAACCAACTCACAGATCGTAATGCTGGTTCCATTTGGGGTCCAATGTGTTCTTCACAGTGTCAGTGGAATGGCACTGACCTGACCCATCCACAACTATTTTAGCAAATGGGTCAGGAAGTCCTGTGGAAAGGATAAGGTGCTGTTAAACACAGTCCTTTGTTTTGCTGCTTCCAAGACAACGCCATTAGAAGCTCCCCCTCAAGAAAGGACAGCTGCCTTTATCCTAAAAGTATTTTAGTAAATCTTGTGTTTGAAGATTTGTTTGAGGTGGATGCTCTTGGTACCCCCCAGCACAGAGCTGTGAGCAGCAGCCTGCCTGGGGCTCATCAGCCAGATTTTCAGCTGGAATTTGTGAGCCCTCAATGTTTCCAACCCTGAAGTCCACACAATCTACAGCTCAGAGTAATGTGTATTCCTGTGGTAATGCAGTGCTGCTGCGAGACGGGAACCACAGAGCACATGACACACAGAGATGAGCCTCCACAGTAAAGCACCATCTCCAAATAAATCTGATTAATCCAGAGCAAAAAGTTACACAATTAGGACATACTTACTGAAGAAATCTTTCTTTGCAAGATTCTTGGCACATAATACTGCAAAACAAAAAAGTAGATAAAGAAATCTTAAAACCATAAAAAAAAAGCTTTCTGGTAATCGTATCAGCTAAAATAATATCTGATCATAATTCATAAAAAAACACCTAAATATTAAATGTGAGCATTGTTTTCTTTATCTGGGATTGGAATATTTACATATAAATTTGGCTTTATGTCTGCTGCTTTAATTCTATTGTTACAACACAGAGAAGATTTAATGAACGTCCCTTAGCATTAAAACCTCCTAATTTTCTTTACTTCATGTTTACACAAATGCTAAACCAGATTTTTGTTGTTGTTTCAGAATCCATCCATTTTAGAACAAGGACTAAACATTTTCTGAACAAAGAACAGTTCTGGGATTCCTGGAAGAGACCTCTTCCCTAAGTCTCATCAAATGCAGTGCAACCTCCTGCTCCTTGCACACAAAGTAGGGGATACATGGTGAAACAAAGCATGGGAGGAATTCTGCAAGAGCAGAAGCAATCTGTAAATACACAAAGGTTTGGCGATAAGTATGGCAGGGCCTCACTCAGGAGAAAAATAAATATACTGAAAAAAAAACTGCATCAAGATGTTTTCCTTTGAAAGGGCCACAAATGAGACATCATTTCCCTCTCTCCAATTCTACTCACCAGCACAGCAGTTTAAGAAAAAATTAGATCAGGAAACTCGCATCAATCTCCATTTCTACCAGGTCTATTACCAGCTACAAGTCTAATTTTGCTTTTCCATAAGGACTGCTCAGTAGGATCTCAGCAATCCAAGTTGTTTAGTATCCATTAAACTCTTCTAACAGGCCAGGAAAAACAACTCCAGAGCCAAAGAGGAAAATATTAGAGCTCTAACTTATCTCAAACTAAGATCCAAGAGAGGAAGGTAACTATAAAAGACCTAATTACTTTTGAGGGAGTCTCCTTCCCCAGTGGGAAAAAAAGAGATCTTTCAGCATGCGAATGAAGGCTCAGAAGATAATCAATGGCCAATTCCCCAGGTATGGACCATTTCCCCTTCTCATCTCCATCTCCCCTTCTTCCCGACTTAACCTCAGTCTCACTGTAATTCTATACTGGGGAAAGGGAAGGTGCAAAGGAACAAATACTTTATTTATTTATTTTTATATACTTCTACTAGAATTCCACCTCTCAGTTCCAGAGAAACATTTCCTACCTAACACAGGCAGCAGAGTGAAAACTGCCTCACCTCATGTGTCAAGCAAACAGATCAAAGAAATCCACTATTTAACCCAGAAGTTAATGGAAAAAAATACACAAATCCTCCATCTTAGTAATAATTAAAGCAGCCGCATCAGGAAAGTATTTTTAGAATGGATTAAAAATTACTTATTTCTCACACTGGCAAACTGTATAATCAGAGAAGGCTTCTCTTTTATTTTTTTTAAACAACTGACCAAAAAGAGAAGTGTGCAGGACTATGGCAATTCAATTTGAAACAACACAGGATTAGAGAATCACCATCCGCTGCTCTATGGAAGCACGAAAGAGCAACCTTTAATTGCCTCTTCCTGTTTTGAGTGTTTCAGAGGAAAAACTACCCAAAAAAGAGAAACTAAGTACAAGTAAAATCAGAACTTGAGCATGCTAGTACCAGCCAAAAGGAATTCTGAAGTTCCTACGAGATTTTAAAATCAAATAACTCTACTTTGCCATCCCCAATTTTAACAACAATTTATTGAGCTGGAGAAGGATGACATCCGTAACTTTCTGCATATGGTCTGTCCATATAATTATTACCTTTATTCTATATTTCAGGTGTACTTTCAAAATAGCAGCATAAATTTCTAAAGTTATTATTGAAGAATTATAATCTTCATTTAACTCTTTTCCCTCTGCCCCAGCCTTTCAGTCTACACTAGATGAGCACAGCTGCCAATTTTCCACTCACAGCCTGTGAAACCCTCAATTTTAGGTTGCAAAAATGATTACTCTTTCTTGTAAGAAAAATACTGGCACAAAAGCTAATAGCTGAAATAAACCTTTATGGAGCAATCTCCAGAATCAGGCTGCCCGAGATGGACTATTGGCTCTGTTCCACTATTTGCATGTTAAACCCACTAGAGCAAAAAATATTTGCAAGAGCTGTATCACTTAAAAGCCCCAGATTTCTAAATTCCAGTAAAAAAACGGGTGGCAAAGGTCAGCAACGGGAGACTTGGATGTGAAACCATGCCAGCAGCAGAGGAGACAGCCCCTCCCCACTGTGCAAAGCTGGGAATGCGCCACATTTCCTTCTTAAACACATTGTCTCCAACAGGAGAGGACCTGATGGCTGCTACTTCAAGCCCAAAATTCATGGACTTGGGTAGGTTTAGCTACAAAGGCTTAAAAAAGTTATTAATTTTATCCCCGGCTCAGAGGGAGTTTAGGAGAATGAGACAGACCCTAAACTGCAAACCAGGCACTGAGGTGCTCTTCGTCCAGGCCTTGCCCAAATCCCCTCTTTGCCCATTTTCCAAAGTGCTTTTCCTTTTTTTCCTTTCTTTTAAACAAGAAAGGTTCTGGGCTTGTCAGCAGGAGTGATCTCCCTGCATTTGTTGCAACATTACAAAAGGTACTAATTCTCCTGACTTGGGTATTTACATTCTGCCTCCTCAAAGTCAACCAACTTGTTTCAGCCTGACACAGGATTTGTTTATGCTCCGCTCCCGATTGTTGCACAGCTCTGAAGAACTTCTTTTTTTAATACAAGAGATCCCAAACAACACTGAAACAATGTCTTTACATCTAGATTATAATATTTATAAAGGGATGGGAATGTTTTTTTAAGTACCTGACATTACTGAGATAATTTCAAAGGCCAAATTAGCCAGCTGGGTGAAGTGCTAGTGTGAAAGCATATTTGGCAGGAGGTGAAGAAAGGACGAGCCTTAGACAAAGTCAGTATTCGCCCTGGGGACGTAACTTGAGTGAGCTGAGAGGTTCCTCTGCCAGGCCCTGGTTGTCCACCCTGCTTCCAAACAGAAATGAATCATCTGCTGTGGTTCAGGAGGTGCCGCAGGAGCAGGACGGGTGTAGTGAGGAGAACACAGAGTGGCACCAGCGTCTGAACAACCCAGCTGAGAATTGCATCAGAAAGCTGCTAATTCACCCCGAGACACCATGCTGCAGCAAGGGCAGCACTTGCAGGGAGGCACAGAAAAACAGTCTGGGAGAGGAAACATTTCAAACATTCCCAAGTAAACAGAGCCTGACTCTGCATCAGCACCAGATTTATTCCCATACACCACAGAATGTCTCCGTTTGGAAGGGACCCGTAAGGATCAAGAGTCCAATTCCCAACATACTCCATCCCATAGCACACTGCTAAGATGGTACAAGTGTTTCCAGCTGCACAGTGTACAAATGACACAGTTTCCTGCAGGGAAAAAGTAAAGTAAATAAGGCAAGTGATGAAAGTATTCCATAGGCCCAGCCTATACCAATGCAAAACAGCAGGCAAATGTGCACCTGGGACAGCATTCATTCACACTTAGCAAGTTAAAGGTAGGAGCCTCCACGCTCAAATTAAGGACCTTTACATGTGGATATAATCTGAGCTAACCACGGCCGTCAATTTAGTATCCAAGTTAATTCTGAAGACAAGACAAACCAGCAATGCATCCACATCTTCCTTAGGAAAGGCAGGTGGGGGAGAGGACACAGTGAACCGTGCTGGCAAATACACCTTTCAGCCATCTCTGGCCTTCCCTGGGATATTTCAGGTTAATTATTTATGCTTGTACAAACAGGCAGCCAGATTCCAGGATACATTCGTTTTACTTTGTGACAGAAGATAAACAGAGGCCAGCAGGCTGATGGTGTAGAAAGGACTTCACTTAATATTTTTTTCTGTGTAGACCATCTTTAATCATAGAGATATGCAGCACAATTATTACAAGCACAACAGGCTGGTTGGTTTGTTCTAAGATAGAAGCAAAGAAGAACAATGAGGCTTTGGAAGAGAAAGAGTAATAAAGATCTTGACACAAAATGAAACTAAAGTCACTGCACACAATTGGAAAATGAAAAAGGCTGCAAAGCAAGTCAAATTTGAGGCATCCAAGTAATGGAAATATCTCCATTAATGCTTCAAAGTCTGCGTAGGTCCTGACTTGTGAACTTGGTAGGCTGTGCTGGAGGTGCCCCAGCAGGACAGTCCCCTGTGTGTGCCAGCTCACAGGCTGGTTTCCATAGCAGAAATCCCACCATTCTGAATAACAGTTTTGGGAAGGCTGCATGGCAAAAATAATGTGCACGAAGTGGAAAAAAGCCTCCCCCAAAATAGGAGAAAAAAGCAAACATCAGCTATTCACCACATGGTGCTCCAACACCCCAAAGCTCATGGCCCACAATTAAAATCTTTGCTGAATCTGTTATGTGAAATCATGTCTCGTCCAAACAGTTCCATGGATTTTGTGGAAAATACTCTGAATACCACAAGCCACCCCTTCTGAACTGCCTTGAGGAATTACTCTGCTTACAGTTGTGTTCTTTGCACATAACCTTAAATGAGACTTCACTGCAGATAAGGTCTGGTTTTATTTCTACTACCAGACAACCCGTGAAGGTTTTACATGTCTGGTTTTTTTAAGGGTGATAATCATTTATATGTGGTGGGGTACAAAAAAATGGGTTTTATGGGAAAGGAAAGATGGCTGAAGTGTGTAAAAATGCAGTTTCTCTACGGCTAGCCACACCACTGAACTGAAATACACCACTTTATTCACAAATTGCACTTTAAATTGTCACCACAAAGGCCAAGGTTTCTATTCTAGTAATTTTTTTGTTTGCTTTAGGAATACTTTTGACCTTTCTCTTTGTCTGCTCGAGACTGAAATGCATAAATCCAGACTGCTTTAACTTCTCAGTAACCGAACCCGAACCACTGCAGAGCCTGTGAGCACAAAGAGATAAACAAACCCACAGCCTTCCCTTACATTTTCCAAATAAGCCAATTAGCTGTATGGAACTAATTTCATCCTGACATGCACCCCGAGTGGCTTTCACTAATGATCTCAGCATTGTGGTGCCGATGAGATTTGCAATCTGAGACACAAACCAACCAAAAACCCCCGAGACCCCTCCGACTTCAGGCCCTGCATTCATGCCCTGACACTGGAAGGCTCTGCCTGAACTCATGCTAAACCAGACCTTGACTACCATATTAAAGCAAGGCTTCATTATAAAACCCTCAATTCTCAAAGAGTCGCTAGAGTTGATACACGAAGCCTTTTTGTGGCCCTTTTGTGTAGGCTGCAGTAAAAATCAAAGCCTCTTTTCAAGGCATGATCTCCTCGTGGGCTGGAACTTGGCTCTGTGTAGCCAGTTGCAAACACTAGACAACTTTGAAGAGATCTTCAAAAAACCACACACCCAGAAAAAGCCATTTTTATTAGTCCATTAACATGTCATTAAAGTATCTACTTAGCCAGGAATCAAAATTCCATCCTACCTAAGCAGAAACCAGTCACGAATGAGAGGCAGTTCTCCTACTGCAAACAAAACCGAGTTGACAAAACACAAGAGTTTCATCTCCATTCCTAAGAATTACTCAAACTGAAAAATTCTCCAACAATAAGTCTTCACATACAACCAGCAAGGGCTGACTTACCCCTCAATAACATAAATCATGGAAAGACTCAGCACAGGGCTATTGGAAGAACAAGACTCATTAAATTCCCTGTTAACTGAAACTGTGTGCAACAAAAGACCAGTAAAGCAAGTTTAAAAATTAACTGACTGAGATGTAAAACTTGGAGAAACACTGAAGAGTTATGGAATCAGCTGAAGAACTTTGCAGGGATAAAAAGGGAGATCAATAGGAAGCTGAATTAATGCTGACGTACAGAATCTGAGAAAGGCACACAAAACAGAGGTGGGAAGAAGCTTATCAATTATTCCACATACCAACTTTTCTCTCTCTTATTCCCTCTCTGCTCACCCCTAACAAATACCTGAGACAAAGGTTACCTTCAGATTAAATCTTTCATTAAATCCCAGCTACTGCCTCAGTTTTCTTATGACTTTTCAATGTCTCCCTCTAATCCAGGTCAAGAGCCTTGTCATACTCTCCACACAGTTCCCTATTTCCTAGATAGACATAAACCCCCCATATCCCCAGTTGCTTGAGTCTTACAGACACACCCTCAGCTCTGAAAGCAGAAGCTGCCCATGGGGTTTATCTGTCCCATGTGCCACTCAAACTGTACTTCCATGAGTGCTTTTTTTTTTTTTTTTAAGTTTATTTTTTAGGGCAAACCTTTCGTAGACTGCTGTTTCACCACCTTCAGCTAATTGTTCTCCTTGGCCCTGCAAGGGTTGCTCAGCTGTAGGAAATACAGCCAGACATGCTGGGGCAAGAGTGAGACCCTAACTGGTGACACCTCCTCTCTCATCAAGATGCCCTTGAAGCTGTGTCTTCCCTCACATCCCTTCCAATTTCTCTTTGCTGACTGTTTCCAAACATGTCCAAAGCACAACCAGTTTGTGTGAGAACTGGAATTTAAGAGCTAAGTCAGTTATTACTATCACCATTTTACAGCCATTCCCAAGAACACCCCATCAATTACAGAGTTTTACCAGGAAATATGTTAACAGAACATAAGGTCATTTATACCCACTGTATGGTTTCTAAAACTCAGTCCTCCACCCCCACCAATATATCTGCCAGGACCACAGCCAAGCAGGATAACAATTTTGTAAGGGGAGATTTCCCAAATTCAGACAAGTTTTTGCACTTTTAAAGTGCCTGCAAATGGTCTCCTAATTCCTTGAAAACAAAGGATACACTCAGGCTTCAGCTGCGGCATCAGCTTTGGTATACACTAGTAAGACACAGGAATATCTGTAAAAATCTCAAAATTGTCACACAGAATAATATGCTGTTCTCAGGGCAAATACAACCTCTTAGCTGAGAGCTAAACAAAACAATTTCAATGAAAAAAATTCCTGCTGGAAATACAAAATGGACTTTTCATTTACTCTACACTTCACTGTGCAAGTTGTAGTTACTGGGATCAACACAGCTCTCGTATTCTTCCCTTATTCAATCTTTTGCATCTCTAGCCACGTGCATTTGCATTGAATAATTCATATTTCCAAGCAAGTGGTGTCTATCCAGACAGACTTATCTGCATGCCTTGCACATTCTTGTGCTCACACTTTGGATCAGACACAACGTGAGCTGTGCAACATCATCACCAAAATAAAGTTTAAAACACACCAGGAAACTATGTGGCTCAATTTTCTTAAATTGCATTAAAACTAAGGAATAAATCCATGCTGAAATCTCAATACTTTGCTTTATAGTTACCCAAGCACCGAAAAAGCATCTGGAAAAAAATTCCTAAAGCATGAAAAACATGTTCCTCCACCCACATGCACTCATAACTTGGATTCCAAACTGACTTTTACTAAGATCGCCAAAACTATTTTGTACTTCGAACACCATGGAGGTTTCAAAGCATCTTTTTCAAACCCCTACAAATGTCAGCACCTAATGGGACCATGCTCTCATCCCAACATCGTTCACAACAGGTCCCAGCCAAAACTGAGGATTGAGCTCAAGCCCAGCCCTAATCCCAGAATCCCAGTAACAAAAGGTCCTTTCTAGAAATCCTGTCCGAATGTTCAGAGGTATGAATTCATTTCTCTGGAAAACGGCGAACAACAGCAAATTAAAAATCAAATACAGAAAATAAACCCTGAACGCTCTAGATATTGCTGAGGCATAAATTAGGTATGGAATAGTTGATGCTCCTGTAGCGGAGAACGGTGCCTGTGCTCAGTCAGCGTTTCAGAGAGGTGTGTTTCATTTAAGGTGCCTCTGATCTCCACTTTCCTAAATTCAAGGTAAAAAGCCTTCAATGCCTTATTTTCATTACCAAAAAGAAGCCTAGAAGGACTCTCTCGTGCAGCTGATCATTTGCTTACTAATTCAGTACATAAAAGGCTTTTCCAATAAATATTATGTTGACTATAAAATACAGACATTTAGATTCTCCTTCTTTCCAGATATTCTCTATGGGGCTACCCAGACCACTACTACAACTGTATGTTTTATAAACAGTTTGTGAGATTCAGGTTACAAGTATGTTTCTGCACTAACAGCAGCTTTCTTCCCCCACAAAACACGGTCCAGTTAATGGACTTCGAGCTTTTACAAGCAATTCATTTCCTAATTCCGTGAGGAAAAGCTGCACAACCGCTCTCTGCTGTTTTATAACGGAGGAGAAAGCGCAAGACAAGAGACCAAAACCAGAAGCAACACATCTGTGGGTGCTTAACCGAGCACTACAATTAGCAGAATGCACAAGGACTCACACCAATTAAACCAGATCCAGCCTTGGGGTCCTGTCCAAGGAGCAAAACAGTTTTGAAATGTCAGGAACACAATACACAACTTTGGTACTTTCTAACTCAGTGCTATCTCCAGCTCAATATATAAGTATTGCCCTGCCTCAGAATATCTGCTTGTTATGCAGAAAGCAGAAAGGAGTCTGACCTGCTGCTGCAGAACATGGGAAACCTGTGAAGAAGAAACCCTGGTACAGAAAATCTTGGCAAAGTTTGAGTAGATACAGCCAAGCAACAGTTTAATAGAAACACTGAATTTTTGTCAAACAGTAAAGGATCTACAACATCCAAGCTAAAACGAAGTGGATTTCTCAGTTTAAAACATAAAACATATGTTTTGTATCTCCAAAGAGTGGCTGGTATTTACATTCCTTCACATACAGGTAGCGTCAGTATTTCAACAAAGCAATTTGAATGTTAAGCACTATTATAAAGGAGGAAAAAAATGTAATTTAACACATTCTCAATCTCCATTTAAAACTGAGATTTGTTTTTCCAGACAAAATCAGTATTTGACTTCTTTGATATCTTACTGCAATTAAATAAGGTATAAAATCAACTTTACAGGAATAAAGTTTCCAATGGGGGTATTTTAATAAACAGTACAAAATTAATGTCTGTTTTTCATCAAGTGCTAAGCAGATCGCTCAAAAGCAAGAACATTGTTATTTAAAAAATGAATGGCGCTATGTGTAAATTGTAAACTACGTCAACTCTTAGTTCATCCCATGGGGGCTTAAATGTATCAGTAAAAGAGTTGTAGTTAAACAATCCACACAGAACGTTGCCTTAGTGCTCAACACACAGCTTTGGCTCTGGACTGCTCAACTCAGCGTTACACTGAAGCTTCCTTGTGAACCAAGAGCAGGAAGCTGGCAAGAGAATCACTTCAGTGACCCAGGAAGCTGCTGAGATTAACTTCCAGCCAAATGAAGGGGGGGGAAAAAATCCCTGTTTTAAAAACACTGAAAATACAAACCAACAAATTTTGCCAGAGAAATTTTTCCAAGTCGTAAATAAAAGTATAAAAACACTGATGACCACTGTGGTCACAATATTCAAGAATCCACGTTTCTTCATTCATATTGAAACACTGAATGAAGAATTTTTAATACAGAAATTCCACAGGAAAATTTAGCCTACAGGCTACTACGTACATAGGAAGAAGAAACCTTGGAACAGTGCACTGGGCCTAACTTGTTTCAGTATAACCCAGACTCACTCTGCATTTCTTTAATAACTGGAAATCTTGTAACAAGCAGTTGCTCAAAATCTATTGCAAAGAATAACACTTACCAAGCACCTCTTCTGGCACTACTAACTTCAGTAACTGCTACCAGAACAAATTCCAGCAGGTACTGGATGACTTTTCAAGAGGCACAGTCAACATCCCAAATTTTTTTGCAAGTAAATGAAAAGCATTCTTTCAAGTAAGGCATCAGCACAGTATCATTGCTTTACCACCACATACCTCAGGCTAACAAATGCCTCAGAAACTTTCCCTGATTTCCAGCACATCTCACTGTTTTCCACGCTCAGATTTTAACTGAGGTATGCAGAGTACTTTTTGGCATGTTTGGATAGAAACATAAAAAGCCTCAAGTCTTGTCATGTAAAGCTTTCCAAAGCCATGGGCCTTGCTGCCAAAGAAACTTTTTCATGCTCTTACAGCTTTTGCCTTCCTTATTCTCAGATCTGCCGTTTGCTTTGTGGTGAGGATGGTAACAAACACATGAGATGGAGCAGCTCTTTTTGAACTGACCCAGAGCAAGCTCTGACTTAAAAATCAAGGCAGTGAAAGTCCATATTCAGTGAAGTTAAGGGAGTACAAAGGCCCAGAGCCATGAGTTCATTTTGTTCTAGGCTACTTAGAGAGTGGCCAGCCAAAAACTGAACTGGCTGGAATTCATTCTGAAGTACTTCTTTCTTCCCAGAGCTCCCTGGGCTGTCGTTATCAACCTGAGGATAACAAACATATGGATCATCAAGATGGAGTTGGTGCTGGAAAGAAGTGGCAGAGCCTAATGGCCCATAATAAATGAAGTCTTGATCCTAACTTGGATCTTACTACTGAGGTATAAATGCTTTTAATGTCTTAGGGGGAAAACTGCCCACACTAGATGGAATTAAACATTCCACTGACTTCTTTTCTTGATGGTTTCCTTGTTACCAGCTCTTGCACACATCTATTTTTGTCTTCATTACCATTCCATATTCAAATTATACCCATCAGATTCCAGACAATTCAAGAGGCATGTGCAAAAAATAGGGGAAAATGACACCTTGACCATCCAGGTAAAATTTTTTAAAATAATTCAGGCTGATTAACTGCTGAGCTACAAAATGGAACAATTACTTTAATTTCCTATACAGAAGCTAAAATAAAGGTGCAAAGTTTAAAAACAGGAAGACAGAAGAAAAATTGTGTTCGCCCAAATTAAATTCTTGGCATCATTTCTCATTTTGAATAAAGTACATTAGCTGTTTTACAATATTGTTTTTAACTCCTGGAAATTTTTTCAATCTCCAGTAGCTTGTTTTGTGATTATTCAGCCCATTATAATCTCTTTCAACATCCGCCCAAGAGGCTACAAATCTCTCTCCACTGTCTTTATGTCTATTTTTTCATTTGTTCACAGAACTCAGCTCAAACCCTTCTTGTTTACAAATGAAAAACCCAAGAAAGCCCCAAACACCCATGTTTGTGGAGGGCACTGATGCTAAAAGGTGAGCAGCCACCTGGACACCTGCCAGGGAATCAGCTCGTCTGGGCTTTTTAGCCTGGGCCCTGTGCCAGCCCTGCTGAACCCAGGGAGGGACATGGGGAGGTGACAGCAGTGGCACTGGGGAAGGAGGGGGGCTGCAAGTGGATGTGCAGGAATAAGGAAGCTGTGGCAGAGGCGAAGGAGAACGGGACAGAAACGAGGCTTGTTCCAAAAAAAGACTGCAATTACAGAGGTATTAATAGCTTTGTGAAGCCAAATTTTTATCATTCATTCACCTACTTTTGTTCTTTTATTAACCCCAGGACTGAATCATTGTTTTCTTCTACAGGACATCTGTCCAGCTGTCGCAGGGAAAACATTCCCATGTAACAAACTTTCCAAGGAATTAGTATGAAAGCTTTTACGTAGAGGAAGAAAATCTGATTTAATAACCAGCCCCATTTAAAAACTACAATGAGAGAATGATGTGTAAGAGACTTTTTTTGGTACTGCCATTGTTACAGGATAAGTCTTGTCTACAAGAAGCACGTAGACACACTCCCTCCAATCCACCTAATCACCTCTTAGTCATACAAGTGGTAAATCCCTAAAAGCACTGTGGCCCTGGCTGGATGAACTGAGTTACATCAGTTCTCATCTGATTTCCTGGCAATGAGCTGCACGTGACTGCTGCTGTGCCCGAGGAAATGTGGGTCAATCTGTGTGTGTCCCGGTGCTGAATGTGCATGCTCTCGAGGGACATGCAGCTCTGTGACTCAGGAGCACCGGGCTGGCAGGAAGGAGATTAGCGCTGCTCCCTGTCGGGGCATTCACACAGCACCACCCATCCTCTGGAATGGGATCTCGGAGCGGTCCAGAACTCCCTCAGCAAAATGCTCCATCCAAAATGTTCAAATGATGTAGAAGGCTGTCAGGCACGTGGCATGGCAGCAGCCACTAAAAGGAAACGTCTTCCTTCAGAAGTCATTAAATACCCACCATGTTTGGGTATAAACACCCAGATCTAACAGCCGTGTGTCTCTCAGCTGAGCAGCAGCAAGATGGACAATCAAACACTGCTGCTGCTTTGGAGCTGGGGGCCTGCAGACAGAGCAGGATTCCTCCCATGATATGCCCTAGCTGGATGTGGTTAACCAATAACCTCATGGTAGCACCCCCTTCTTTCAAACCTGATCTCCAATTAGTATCAAAGTTCAGTGGATCTCTGTTATATCTGTGTTATCGCTCTCTTACACAAGCAAAGCCACCCTCTTCACTTTAGGTATTTTAAGCAAAATGTCTCATTCTTGCATGACCTAAGGGACGCACAAAACTGGGAGCTGAATGGCACCAAACAAGACTCCAAGAAAAGAAGGCTTTTATTCTGAATAAAGCTGTATCAGCCTATGTGTTACTCCCTTGTTCTAATCATATAGGCCAGCATCTATTCAAACTGCCAAGCTAATGACTTCAAATTTGATCAATAGTCTCTGTTTATTCAGCCAAGTGCTACTGACAGTCACCAGGGATGAACAACAAAACAAACATACTGGTCAGAGCCAATTCCTGGTTGAGCAAGAAAATCCAATCCGTGATGGCAAATACCCTTCGATTGGATCGGGAGGTGGGGAGGGAGGTCTGTCGCCCACGGACACGGACACAGCCCCTCTCCTCTGTGCCTACAAAACATTTAGCCACATTATTCTGCTAACAGCCAGCTCGTGAGCTGAGTGAACTCAAGCAGAATTAACATCACAGATACAGAGTGGCTCCAACTCTTATCGTGTGCCATCATAGCTATGCTAAAATATTTCCATTTGTTGTCAGATTAAGCATGGCAGGACATGACAACAACAAGAGGATGTCACTAAGCCTTTGGACCATAAGCAGTGACTTCCCACATCATCACCTTATCCACTACAGAAGGAAATTTCCTTTGGAGAAGCTTCAAGAAAGACTGGAATCATCTTCTTGAAAGCAGGACAAAAAAGTCCCTTGATTGAATCTCCAGCCAAAGGATGCTAGGAATGCTTTAGTTACAGACTGGCTGCAGAGAGCAAAATAAAAATAGAGTTTAGAATGAAAACAGATAAGTAGAGCATGCGTAGCATTCTAGCATAGATTTTTGTTTCAAAACAAATAAACATTTTCATTGCAAAATCAGTTTCTCAACAGTGGCTTAACAACAATATATGTGGACCTTCCTGCCATGGGCAATTTTTATTAACAACTTGCAAGCTACTCACTAAAGGAACCTCCCTTTCAAATCCCAAGTAAATCCGCAGTCACAAAGACTGGGATCTGGGTGAAAATATTTTAGTGCATTACTTGAACCCGGATGTTTGGTCACAATTTTCTCAACATTACACATTCATCACTTTGCCTGTCAACAGCACCTGTTTGCTATTTTCCTTGTACAAAATGTCACTGTCCATTACATCAATAAATTACAATCCCACTATTGCTCTGAGATACCTTGATCAAAGGTATTATATAAATAAACTGGAGCTTGAAGGAAAAAACACGATGCCTCTTCCTATACAACCTTAATGCATACTCAGACACAGGATTTTATGCAAGTGACACCACTCGGTCGCAGGATCCTGCAAAAAAAAAAAATATGAAGAAAGTTCTCTTAAACAAAAAGTTCTTTATCGAACTACTATATTAACACATCCAAAGCCCAGAATTTAATATCTAGAAAACCCAATACATGAGGACAGCTGGTTCACTCAAAGCCTAAGATGTTTGCTTTCCACTTTAAATTGATTAAATAGATTGAATACATTATATTTCGCATGGATGGTTAACAGTGCTAATATTCCAGACAAAATGAAATGCTGTACGAGGAAAATTCTCACTAGGGCTACCTCCCCCTGGATATATTCCTTGCTATCACAGTAATTTAGTATAACGGAGGCCTAACAATTTCACTGAACAGGATTACAAAAACAGCTCTTCACAGTTCATGGAACAGAAGCTCTCAGAAATATGTATTTCTTCACTACCTTCTCCACACTGGGAATGCACTTGAAAAACAGGCTGACACTTGCTTTGTGGAATCATAAAATAACCTAATGTTGGTTGCTTTGTTTTTATGAAGAAGGTGCTTCTTGTTTATCAAATAGTCGAGATATTAAAAGCCAGCCTTTTATTTGCATTCACATCACTGAGAGGACTCGCTCACCTCGGAATCGGATATTGTCCAAGCCCTGAATGACAAACTACTGATAAACCCAAAAGAGAGCAAATTTTAATAAAAAATTTTCACGAGAGAAAAACCTTTAAACACCATTTCACTCCTTACTCCAATAAGCTATGTGGCACTAATTTGAAGTGATAGTGCTGTTCTTTTAATTAAAAAATGCCAGTAGGAGGTTGATGCAGTGGCTGGTGCTGGAAGCGACGTGCTCGCAGGGCGCAGCTGAAGCTTTGTGTGAGGAATTAAGGCACAATTTCAGCTGGGTGAAAAGGCAAAGCAAAACCCCTAAATCCAAACAAACATATAGGGAGTGTTATCACAGGTGCTTGATAAAGTCATCTGGATGTTTGCCTCAGAGAATGCTGTTAAAATTCTGGGGAAGAAAAAAAAAAACCAACAAAACTCCCAAACACTCTCACTGTAGTTCAAGAATCTTGGTTTACCTGTAGGTGTGTGGGACTTAATTCATACATGTCCCTCCCCTTCCTACCTCAGAGCTCCTCTCTCACTTTCCCAGGTTGCTCCTTCCACATCTCCTGCGCACAGGGCTGAGACCAGGACCACTCTGCCAGACCGTGGGAGGGTGGATTTGCTCTCCCAGCCTCATCATCTCCATGAGTCTTGAGCCCTGGTAAGCTTAACATCTCTGCCTTGATCAAATTTGACTGAAGTCAGATGAAAAGCCAAAAATTAGTTACAGGAGAATGACAGGTGAGATCCCTTTTCAGCCTGGTAATTTTTCAGTCTGGAAAAAAAGATTAAGCTTGTCCCATAAGTTTATCCATCAGCCTGATGGTCAAATAAGACAGCACTTTGTCCTGAAATGTGTAGACAGCTTCCACATTCCAGGTTTCACTGCTGATTTGTGAAACACCAAAAGGCTGAAAAACTGATTAATCTACAAGAAATCCGCACAAAAATATTTGCTGGATCACTTCCCCCTCAGTCTTGCAACATCTTAATTCCAACAGCGCAGAAGAGGCCAGCAACCACATCCAGGGCATAAAAGAAGAGCTCTACATTGGCATCTGGGAGCATGACAATCCTTAAAACAAGCGGCTGCTCCTCCTGACACAGCCTGCCTGGGGAAGGAACACCCCAGAAACAAGCAGGACATTTTGCCTTTACTCAGCATATGGAGTAGCAAAGAGAAGTCAGTTTATCCAAAAGCTTCTGGTATATTTACTCACCACTCCTACAATGACTATTTCAATCACGTTTACACTACGAGCATCATCTCAAACATCACAGATAAATCTGTTTTCTTCGGCTGTTTCCAAGTCTGTTTTCTCTCTGCACACTTGTAGGATTTACATCCTAAGGCAATGAGAAAAAAACCTGTTACTACTTTCCAACTGGGCTTTATTTTCTCCCCCCGCCCTTTCTATCAAAAATAGCTCTCATCTACGTTCTAGTGCAATTTGGAAGTAGCACATGCAGACTTGATAAGCATCCTGCAAAGGAAATGCCTTGAATTGCAGACTACTTACAACACATTTTCCCAAGCAACTTTTTATAAATCCCATTTGATGGCTGGTTTGCTAATTTCTATTGAAGCTTATCAAAACATTATTTGTAACAAGTCAAATTACTTCTGTGACTGCACAAATAAAAAAAATTATAAAAGAAATGACTGTGACTGGAAGTCCAAGCCAAGCTGCTGGGTTATACTGAAGTGTTATTTATCCTGTTACCAGACAGACCTGGAACTCCAAGGAGGTATTTAATTTTAAACTAAAGAACACAACACAGAAAAGCACCTATTTACATGTTTCTTCTGTTTGCCAAAGTCTCCTTCTAGATCTCCTTCTAGGACTGGTGAAAGGACAATTACTGGAGCTGATTCTATTACCCTCAGCAGGTCCAGGGGCTGCAGGCCAGTGTCGGGCTGCCCGGCTGTCTCACATACAGTTCGATAAATGAGCACAGACACATTAATTAATACCTCTTGAAAGAAGTCTCTTACCATTAAATTCCCTAAAATTCTTGGAAAGAAGGAATAAAAGATGTAGGTGTTCCCATTATAGTACATCAGCTATACACATAGCATACTATTTTTAGTTAATTATTGCCCAATATGCAGAAGTTGCTCTTATAAAGAGCCAGACACTTATTCCTACAGCCTAGGCTTTTCCAGAGGCAAATTTAATGTTGGATTATTGAATGAATGACAGGATCTCTGGGAAAAGATGCAGAGGCACAGATTTAAATCCAAGTGTGGTTACATCACAGAATGTGGTTATATCACACAGTTACCAAGTTGTATAAAGTCACTAAAGCCTGAGTTCAGCACTGAAGCCCTTCTCTGACTCCAGAACGTTCAGAGGCTGATGGACCATGCTGAGTTTCACAGCTGAACCACTCTCTGGCACCTACTGGCTTCCCTAACTTCACTGCTGCCTTTTAACCTCATCTCACCTTATTTCACCACTCATCTGTGCAATGGGGACCGCAGCAGAAGTATTTTCACTCTGGTTAAAAACAATTTCGGGGTGGGTTAAATGCATCAGCCGATCACAGCATAAAAACGCTTCACATAAGGGATAGCTGGGAGATGAAAAATTAGATACACAGCAATTCCCTGCCAATTGAAAAAGCCACAACATTTCAGGCTTCTTCTTTTTTTTCCACCAAGCCATTTCTGCTCTTTCTGATCTGCTCAGTAGGGTATTTACAGACACATGAGATATGAACATACCCACTGCAGTACTTAATGTGGCCATTACCTGTCTGCAGATGTTTTTAAGAAAGAGCTACGAGACACACTGCTCGGAATTCCTTGGAATACAAAGCACTGCAGTAAGTATCACTTCAAGAGCCCAGAAAATTTACCCAATTTCTCTTTCAAAGGCTGACATCAGACCTTTAGCTTACACTCACCCACTCAACTGAAAACCCAAAGTTTACCAAATGTAACAGATTCTCTTGCCATTAACACTAAAGAAGCCTTTCAACAACGAGGTATCCGCTAATTAGACTTACACCTGTAAAATATGATATTTTAATTCTGAGTTAAAGTGAAGTTCCCACACGCTCAAAAAAATGTCTGCACATGGGAAAGGAACCAAAACACATTAGCTGTAAGGGTGAGGAACAAGGATTCCCCGGGAAGTGCATCAACCACTGCAAGTCTGAATCAAACTGAAATTCCTCATTTTTCTAAGTTCTGCACTTGTGTAGTCAAAAAATTATGTTAAATCAACACTACAATCCATACACTCAGTTACTTTTCAGTCTGGACTTTTGGGTTTTTTTTCCTTTTGCTCTTCAGGAAAACAGAGAACGTGTATTCCTGAAGATGTTTCCTTTCCAATAAACTTTTCAGGTCATACACCCCATGTACTACAGAATGTAAAAACACTGACCACAGGGATTGAACTGTCTGCTGTAATGTCCAGTTGGCTTTGGGGGTACAACACAGATCTGGCATGCGAGGAAGAAAGGTCAGGGCCATGAAAAAAGAAAGTCCGGACTGATCTGAGGAGTTGCCAAAACAAATAAATTATTTTCCAATATAAGTAAGAAAGGCAACTATCTTCAGTGTTTTAACCTTTATTTTCAAGAGAAAAATACAAAGGAAACATTCTGGAAACATCAGTGAGATAAATTAGAAACCCAGAATTTAACACACGCAAATTTAATTTGCTGTTTTGTGACATAAACAAGATACGGAAACTTTAAATTGATAAATACATAACCATTTTATTTTAGTCTAATTATTAGAGGAAATGGGATATTTGGAGATATTTAAGGAAGACGAAACTGTAAACATATTAAAAGGTCAAAGAAAATGCTGTTTTTCCTAATTCACTCATCCAAAAATGCCATTTTACTCCAAATAATGAAATGTATCTAGAAAGATCTCATCAACTTGAGGAAAAAAGACTGAATCCTATCAAAAATATTTCTTTTCCTGCTGCTGGTTACCCATGAAAGCAAAAACTCCTGCAAGAGAAGGATAATACTAGGTTACCTATGAAAGAAAAAGAAACAAATTTTATTTTCTTCAGCAGAGCTGCTTCTTAATGAGTTGGGAAAGAAACATCCTCCATTCAAAAAAACCAGCCACGGGTAAAACTGCACATTAGTGAGGACATTCAGGGACACTCAGCACTCCTGAAGTACAACAGGCAGTGTAGTGGTCAATAATCCTTGAAGTCGATAGTGCGGTTTAACGCTGCCCTTCATTCCTAAACTGCTGTACAGCCTCAGGAATCAGGACCCCAAGGGTAAAATGGGAAGCTGTTACAAACGTCCAGTTCCACAGGATTTTCCATCGTTTCTTACAGTTTAGGATTATGAGCTTAAGCCATTTGAACTGCTCCATCACACAGCAGCCAAGGCGCAGGGCCGGTGCTCACCGGGCCATGCTGCCGGAGCCGCTGCTGTGCCAAGGACAATTCCGTCCAGCTGTGGCGAGGTGAGCACAGCTGGAACAGCTGCCTGCAGCACTGTGAGCTCACTGTAGGGATTGTGCATTATTTTTCCATTACTCCCAAACAATAATGGATTGTTTTACCCACAAACAGATGAACAAACCTTCCATTTAAATACTTTCTGTTAAATTGTATTAGTATGTAGAATAGTGCCCATATCCTCCAAAAAAAACCCAGGGAAGAGGATTTTTCCAGGGGAGGGGAAGATGAGTAAAGCAGGCTCTGCCAGCTTTATCTATCTATGCTGGGAATTGGGTAGCCTTGGGGATTTTTGCCTGCTGCGCTTAGTGTCCTTGACAACAAGCCAGTTCGAATTTTGGCCTTTAACTTGACAAAAATGACTTACTGAAGAGGAAGGCATCAAGCTATTACAGCCCTGTGGAGAGATTCTTTCTGAAACAGCATGGATGCTTACTCTGCCAATTCAACTAGAGCATCATCAGATTTATCATCCTACACCCCCAAATACTCACCATGTAGCTGCCAGTTCACAAGAGAGTATGACAAAGAAAAAGTTTCATCATTTCTGCTATGTTCTCCTATTATATTTTATGACTTTCCCAGACATGGAAAACCGTAAAATATCCCCAGGGATCCCCTCTCACAAATTACTGAATTTCCCCTTAAACACATGTGAAACAAAGTTTAAAAACATGTAGCATCTTAATGCTAATGGACCTACTGACTCATTTAGTAAACATATATGCAGCTTTCCCCTTTTATTACATTAATACTTTTATAAATAATTTAAAATTGAGATATACACACCTGCTGTGTGGTTTAAGAAATCACTAATGTCTCTTCTGATTTTCTCTCCCAAAAACTCCCAACACACGACATGCACATACCTGAGCTTTTCAATGTTCAGCACCTTAGTCTAAATCCTAGAGCTAGACTTACACAGGGAAGCTGGATTTGCACTGAAGCAGCTGAAGCGCGAGCACAGGTTTTCTTCCACCAGCTTTCTCACGGTAGGTGACAAATTTTTGGCAATGAGGGTCAGCAGACCAGGAAGGAGATAACATCTTGAGTTACTGCAGCTGTATTGAAGGAACTCATTTGTAAGCACCTGAAACATCACAATGTGAGAGCAGCAGCTTCCTCACCACCAGCCATAATACAAGTGCTCCATGTCAACTACCTGCAGGCTTAACTGCAGGTTTGGCAGCAGACATGGCAGAGAATGTGAAATGATATCAAGGTGAAAAGAGCGGGAAGCGGATCAACTGTAGTGCTGTCCTCACAAAGGTACCCTAGCACGGGAAAGCATCAAGGACCATAGTGAGACCTCAGTGAAGACATTCCCCAAAAGTCAAGCAGATCCACAACACAACGGTTGTCAACCTCGAGACTCAAGATCACACTGACTCCTCTCTGCCCTGACAACTGTCAGTACAGGAAAGAACAACCCATTTGCAGTAACAGTTTATTTCGCTCTGGAAGAATAAATCAGCATCTGCTTCCATGAAAAACATGAAAAATATCAAAGCTTTCAGTGATATTCCAGACTTTAGTTCTCCTCATAGCAATACTTTGACTATTTGCAGAGGAATAATAATAGAAAAACATAACAACAACAAAAAAAGTTCCATTCCGAACTTAGGGAAAAAGATGGCAGATAGAACATCTCTTCCAGCCTTTTTTTTTTTTTTAATTTTCTCTTCACTCAAATCTTACATGAATTGCTCTGCTGGGTACAGACCTAAACTTCGCACCCAGCCAACTGATTCAATCACATCGTGTCCAAACCCCTCGGATCTATCCCGCTGCCTCCACCAAGACAGCCCAAACCAACACGGCAGTGAGTACCTGACTCAAGAACCATAAATAGCAGCAAGTAATCCAACCAGATTGATCCAGCTCTAAGAGTGGCAACTGGACTGGCTTCAAGGTGGGCAGCAATCCAGGTAAACCTCCAGAAACCACACACATGGATGGTGTTTCCATGATGTATTTCTCCATTCTGTGACCCATCAAGCAAACCTCCAGCCAGCTAAGAAACAACTGAGGGGGCTCACTGATCTTTATTTACAGTGGCAATTTCAGCAGCCTTGGGGCTTCTGTCAGTAAAGTTCCTCTACCGAGCACACAGAAAATCATGGTGTAAGAGCAACTTCCTCTGAGAAGGAACTGAGAATTCCAACTGAGAAATTCCATACTGCTTGTATTTCCCTGCAACTGATGATTAATTTTGAAACACAAACAGAAAGGATGATACTACAAAATTTTAGAAATGTGATAAAGCTGTTTCAAGAAATGGATGAGAAAACTGTTCTTAGAGTGGTGGGCAGTACGGAATAAAAAAGAAATCGTGAACTGCACAACCATATCCCAAATTGCATTTCATTATATGAAGACATTCAATTTGACAAAAGAAAGTTTCAAGTCAGGAATAAAGTAGTTATTGTTTCTACTTTCCCTGCCTGAGGGGGATATTCAAACAAACTCCTTTTGGTGATTTAATTTACTTCCACCAGGACAATGGTGCTGGCACAGCTTTGACTTACTGGGAGAAGCAAAAAAGGAGACTTGCTCCCCATAGCCTGCCCAGAGGAAAAGGCTGCTCTTTGGATTCCCACTCTGGCAGCCCAAAAATGTCAGCTGGCCAACTGCAAAGGCTGTGCTCTCCACTTCTTCCCGTGAAAGCAAGATTTTATTTTTTTTAATGTCCCCAGAATAACACGCCCTGAGCCTCTTTGCCATCCCGATCCATAGGGCTCTGAACAGGCACAAATTTACCTTCACAAAAATGCTGCTGCTTCCCAAGGCAAATGGGGATGGGAGGCAGAGGGAGATTAAGTGCCTCGCTCAGCATCACACAGGAAATCTGTGGCCAAGCTCCGTGCCGAGCTCCAGCCCCACGCTCCAATCACAGCCGGGCCCCCACTCCCAGCAGACATGGGGAAGAGAAAATCCTTACAAGAAGAAAATAACAAGACACGGATTTCGACACACTCCCAGATTACCACACTAAATAAATTTGGAGCTACCCAACTGCTGCTTCTCACCATGTCCCCCATGGCACAAAGCTGGCTCGATATTAAATACCAGCTGCAAGGGGGGCTGGGATGAGCAGCCAGCTCTTCCTGCCTTCCTGCCCCAGCACTCTTCACCTGGAGCCGGTGGTCCTGATGCCCAACCATAAAACTACAGCCAGCCCATGATGTATGTACCATGTCTGATTGAGAGATCCCTACACAGATATTCATTGTTCCTGAACACAGGACAGAAAAGTGTCCAGGTCACCAATATTAGTGTTGCTATTGATCAGTCAGTTAACTCTGCTGCACTGATCGATACATTAGTCATGAAAGGGAAGCAAAACATCCTGACATTTGGGACATGCTTTAGCCTGTGCCTTTGTAACAGTCCTAAGTGAACATTGCTCTAATGACAACATAACATTTTATCTTCTACTTGAAGCCACTGTATTCTTTTACGAATCCCCTAAATTACAAATGCAGAAAGTCCCAAAGCCACCCATTTACCGGCTACCAACTGGCCAGGCTTTGTGGCTGGGGCTTCCCTAAACTGGCTGACTACACTGAGCTGGAAGTCTGTGCAGGGTACTCGTCTGTGTCACTTCTTGCCTCTTCCCCTTTCTTTGCCACTGCTAAGCACAACCGCTTTCCTTACAGGAATCAAATTTGTCACCTACAAATCCCCTCTGGCTCTTCCCTTACCTCACAGCAACCACCTGCTTCATCATCGTCTTCCTCACTCCTCCCTGACGCTTCTGACACCGCACTTTCCTACTCCTCACACCTGAGAGGATTCTCACCTCCATCCACCTTCCAAAACTGCCACCACGAGCAGCCCAGCACCTTCCCAGGCCAGGTTTTCCAAGGAGGATTTGAAGACTCCGAACCACAGCAAAGTGAGAGCTTGGAGAAGATTATTTGGATCCTCCTGTTACATCAACTCCGGCTTCTCTGTTAAAGAAACTGTTCTGCCATCCGTTCTCAACACAGCCATCTGACCATGTAGGTGAGATCCTCCCGCTTCCCACTGCAGCTAGGAGGTGATCCATAAAGTTTAACTTTCCTCAGTTCCACGATGGCCCCAGAAGCCAGCTTTTAACACCTCTGCTGAAAAAGCCAGAAACAATGAAACCAGAACCCAACTTGCAGCTTTTTTTGGTAGAAAAATGCCATGTTTATGCCATTTCTTCATGGCCTTTCCAGTTCCATCTGCAACCTTTGCCTACAAGCCACCTGGAACAGGATGTCTCCAATACCCAGCACAATGAGACTGCAGTTTTCACCTGCGCTTGTGGGTGATATAAGTGTGAGCAAGGTGTGTGTAAGCCTTGGAGATGATGAATCCTTTGCAACTTCCCCAGGGAACAGCAGCAAACAAAGGTTTCAGAGAAGCACATGGCTAAAAAAGGGACACGTGCTCCGTGAAGGTCCCCTGGCCTGTGGATCGTGTTCCTCCTTGACCTAGCAGACCTCCAGCATCTTTGGCAAGGGCATGCACTCACAGGATCACTTTATTTTTCCATTCTTGTGTTGGCAATTCTGCCACTGCTGCGCTGCCCTGATGACAGCACAGATAGGAAGAGACCACAGATTTAACAGGAAGTTTTCTCTTACTTTGCCTAGAACTGTTCCAAGGGTCAAGAGACAAGGCCAGAGTATCTCTGGCTCTTGCATCACCAGCTGGGGTGAAGGCTTTAGTGGAAAAAAGAGGAGAAACTGAGATATGACAGGAGATTAGCATATTTGAGATCTACAGGCCACAAAGTCATTTTAACCTGTCATGCAACTCACTGTTATATTGAGGTTTTTAGTATTTCTGCACAGGAATGCATTATTTGCCATTTTACTTCATTACAACTTGCATCAGGCTAGGAGCAACATGATTCTGTATAAGCTGGGAGATCACTTCTGGTAATCATCAGAGGATCAAGCACTTTTACATATATTCACATAAATAACCCCAACACTCTGTTAACACACATACCTTTCCAACAGATGAGGAAAAAATTATGTCTTTTAAAAAATCACAAGAGATTCAATCACTCTTCCCTTCCCATTCACCCAGTGACACTCACAGGCATCCTCAGCCTAAGTGGTATTTACACTGCTATTTTCAGTACTGCAAAACTTAAATGGTGCCTAATCACAGCAAACACAATGCAGGTAGTCAATCATAACAAACGAGGTCCTCTGTCTTGATTTAAATGTGCTCAAATCTCCCAATAGCCAAAGAGATGTGAAAACAACAGCCAGGCTGGCTGCAGCTATTTGAAACAGGTAAGTCAGCACCCCAGTCCCAGCCAAGCCAAGAACTCGGCATTGCCCAACGATTCCAGAGCTAAACCTCTCCCGGAGCAATTTATTTGTTGATTAAATACAGCAATTTTTGTCACACCACCCAGGTTTCCTCCTTGTAAAAACAGAAGATGTGTTTGAGCAAGCAGGAGATTTCTTCAATACAGTTAAAAAATGGGGAGTAATAAAAAATAAATCTACCAAGTTGCTCATTAAACTGAAACTTCAGTCTCTTCCAGGAAACATTCCCAGCTCGGAGCGAAGACTAGCGTATGCTAAAAGTAAAAAAGCATTTTGCTGCAGCATTCAGCCTTTAAAATTAAACCCAACAGCTTCCCTCTGTTATTTAAATGATCTCCTCCAGCTCAGAAGGGCTATGACCATGGCCTAAGTTACTTAACTCACATTTTTGTTGACTGACTTGCACAAAAATAAGCCACATTAAGGACTGAGCTGACATTTGGTATACATCACCACAAAACTCATTTCAGATCAAACATCATTCATACAACCTAAAAATATTTCCAGCCTTCTCCCATCCAAGAAAAGGATTTTCAGATTTACATTATCCTCACAAACTTTGGTCTTCTGAAGCACAAGCAGTGCAGAATCAAAGGATTAAAAGAACACCAGGATTTTTGTTTTTTGATGATCTGCCTCTGAGTGTGTTATGTGCCAGGAGCAAGTTAACCTGTAACAGCAGTTTAACTATCACCGTTTTCTCATTATTTGCCAATGTTTTATGCACCCACACCCAGAGGATCCCTCTCCAAGGATCAATTCCGGTCACCCAGAGCAGCACTGTGGCTTCTCCAGCCCAAGTGACCTTCAAGCATCCACTTGTTGCCTTTGAAAGACTGGATTGGACCTTATTTTTTAATAATTCACACAGCAGTCTCAACAAGCAGGAACTGCGTCTCTTCCCATTAAAGAAGGCAGCTCAGCATTGACCGGAGCAGCTTCCAAAAGACTTAATCCAGATCTTTCAGGGTCCAACATAAATTGGTTTATCCATCCATGAACCCTCCAGAGGCCTCGCACAGAGGCAGGACAGACACAGCTCTGGGTGTCACCTCCTGCACCGGGAAGGAACTTCCAGAGTTGAATGCCACGATGTGCCAGGTGAGAGCAAGTTGTGAGGAAGGAGGGAAAATTTAAAAAAAACACACTAAAAAAAACCCAGCTAAAAGCAACTAAATGGGTATTTTCTCATTAGCAACTGAGTTATCCTCCTCAGCACACAGGAGCTTGGGGGAGTTGTTAATTAAAGTGAAGTACGGCAAATTATGAAAGGCGTTGCTGAAAGCCAGTCTGTGGGAGAGGTGGCCCTGGGAATCCTCCTAGGAAAGGTGGAGAGGAGACCCCATGAAGAGGTAGGGTGGTCTGGCGGGGTGGAAGAGGGGGGCACAGGGATACCCCCATGGAGAAGGGAACAGAGGAAACCCTGGGAAAGGGCTGGGAAGGGGGAAAGGTGTCACAGGGATGCCCACAGACAGGGAAGGTGCAGAACGGACCCCATGAAGGGTCAGGATGCTGGAGGGGGTGGTGAGTGTCACCTTCCATGGGGGAAGGTGCAGGAAAGACCCCAGGAAGGTGCAGCGTGCCCTGACCTGCTGGAAAACGAGGGGGAGACAGTGACAAACCCCCGCCCTTCCCAAATTTATGTCACCCCAAGGGGGCTCAAGCACCCCACGCCGGAGGGGCGGGAAAAAATAAAAATAAACAAAAGCGCAGAGAGGCTCCGTCGGGCCACAGAGGTGGAAGCGGAACAGAAAAACGGTGGATAAAAGTTAAGCAACGCTGGGAGCTCGGGCCCGGCCGCCCCTCCCCTCACAGCCAGGCCGGGGAGGGGGCGAAGGCGCCAGGGGAGGGGAGGGGACCCCGGGCCCAGCCGTGGATGTGCGGCCACATACACACGGTGCCGCCGTCGCCCCGTTACCTGTGAGGCGGATCTTGATGCTGGATCCGTTCCGGCGGGTACCGGGATTCGACATCGCGCCTGGAGGAGGAGGAGAAGGAGGAGGCGGCGGCGCCGAGCTCAACCGGCGGCCCCGCGCAGTCCCGCCATGCGAGCCCGCCCGCTCCTCACGATGCCGGGGATCCCCGAGCCCGCGTTCCGGCGGCCGCCGCAGGCTCGGCGCCCTCAGCCCCC
>VXBT01004383.1:47901-58372 GCA_013400235.1 Oriolus oriolus
TAGGTGGCTGCAGTGGTAGGACTCACTCAAATTAAATGGCCTGCTTGGAACAGCAACAAGCCAGGACTGCTTAGGCTGGCATCCAGCCCCTCCAGCAGGAGCTGGTGTGGAAAACTTCCTCCACACCCTCTTGCAGGGACACCCCACAGACCCTGCTCTGGCAAAGAACTAAATCAGACCTTTGCCCCCTGCTGCAGCTCACACCCAAGCTGAGCCACAGCTCCCAAGTCTGCCAGACCTCTAAGCCTCTTTCCTGATGTTTTCCCATCTGCAAGTCTAAGGCTAGGACTGAACATGACATCTGTGACAGTCATGGGACTCTCACAGCTCCTAGCTGGTATCCTGTCTTCTCTTTCCATAGATTCCTTACCGTGAGAAGGGTCAAGTAATCCAAATGCAACCTGAGCACTGTTATCAGCTGAGTAGGAGGCTGCCATTCATAGTAACAAGCCAGCTAAGCACCGAAGGAGGAAACTTCTCCACATTTGGTATTCATATCAGTAACTGCAGTAACTCCAGCTGATGCCAGTTTAAATTCCAGCAGCAAGATGCTATCAAGGCATCCATGTCTGCTGTGCAACTCATTGGCTCACAGCTTGGAGCTTTTACAGACCTTTAAAAGCAGCTGAAAGAAGCTGCAAGGACTATTCTGGTCATGTGGAGGTCTTCTCCAAAAACCTCTTCCAGTATCCTTAAACTCTGTGCTTCATTCCCATGCATAACAGCTTCATGTTTTCAGCTGAGAAACAGCAAGGGCTCACATACCTCACCAGAAAAGTATTTCTCTATGATGTCCAGGGCAGCTCTGTAGACCATGTCGTTCTCATGGTTTTGCAAGTCTTCAATTTTCTCCAGACCATCAAGTTCTTCAACCAGCAGACACAACTTCTCAGTCTCTCCCAGTTTCTCAGCTGCCTGTAACATTGGAAAGCCAGGCAGGAAAACAGAACATCAGTAATGGGTCTGAGATGGCCTTTACTGTAATTACAACCCTGATCTACAAGTCAAAAGATCACAGGCCCTGAATTTATGGTCCCTACCATCAAATCCCTGATGCCAGGGATACAACTGTGGTGCCTATGGAATACCAGTACCTGCTCAGGACTGCCAACCAAACCAGTGAGCAGGGGATGAGGAGCAACACTTTGGGAACTTAATCTTGCCAAGCCCTTTAGACAACTCAAGGGTATCCAAGGACAATTTAGACAATATGAAGTCTCTCTCTTACTCCAAAAAAAAAAAAAAAAAAAGAAAAAAAAAATCAACAGTCATTGTTCTAACCACACAGTGTGAGTATCTGGCTCAGTCCTTGCTGCTCTTTGGGAAAAGGAAGTCAAGAGATAAGAGATCTTATCAGAAAGATTCAAAAATGGCATCCAGGATGAACAGATCTCACCAGGAAGAGTTTTGAAATGGTCTCCAGGATAGTCAGGATGGTTTTGCTGTCTTTGGCCAAGAGCAGGTTGAGCAGAGGTTTGAGGACCCCGGAATGGACAAGTTCCACCACCTGATCCACTGTTCCTCCAGTCATGAAGTTGGCCACTACCCACACAGCCTCCTTCTGAGCCTTGAAGTCACCCTGGAAAAGTAGCACAGCAAAGGCATTCCCAACCTTCAGTATCCCTCCAGGATCAGCGTGAGGTGAGGATAACCATCTCCCTTATACTCAGCTTGGGCTGACCCCTTTCCCAGCCCTTTGGGTGATGCATGGACACCTGGCAGAGCTGCCAAGGGCAGCTCCAGGATGTGTTTCCATGCAGGTGTACTGACAAGTTGGGATGCTCAGGCTGTCTCAAGGATCTCAACAGCCCTGAAACAGCCTGCTCAGGTGGCTCTGGGGCTGAGTGCTTTAGAAATGAGCCATCCCAGGCCTCCTGAACCCCACATTCCTCCTGCAGCAGCACAGTGCCATCTTTTACCTTGCTGAGCAGCTCCACCAAAGGTGGCAATAAACCACAGGTGATGATCTGTTGGATCTGCTGGCAAGGCCCTGCTGCAATGTTGCTGAGGGCCCACGCTGCTTCCTTCTGGATCACTGGCTTCACATGCCTCAGCAGCCGGGGCAGGACAGTCAGGACACCGGCATCGATGGCTTCCTGGGTCTGCTGGTCTGTGCCTGTGACCACATTCCCGATGGCACGGAGAGCTGGAGTCTAGACAGAGATTAGAGGAGATGAGGAGAGTCCTTACCTCGAGGGATACATGTCAGAAAGCCCAGCAAGATCCCTCACTAAGTGCTTGATCCTTCACACAAGGAGAGCATTGTGGGTGATGGCTGTTTATTTACAGCCCCGTCATTCCCCATTTGCTCTAAGCAGCTTTAGAGTCTCTCTATCCAGCCTCCAGCCACAGCAAGCAGAACAGAGCAGTGGCTTGACAAGCAGGCAGTCAGTTCTGCAGGCTGAGGGGACAGCACACCACAGCTGCCACATAGAACAAGGGCACGTGCCTTCCCTCTCCTCAGACATTTCTACGTTAAGGGACCAGAGGGTGGCAATTGCTAATTGTTCCCTACCACAACATTCATATCTGGGCTGTCCATGAGTTCCACAAGCCTTGGGAGAATCCCTGTGTCCACCACAACTTGGATGCGATCATTGCAGCTATCAGTCAGGTAGGAAACAGCCCAGCACGAGTCAGAGACGACTTCCTTGTCCTCGTGCTGCAGGAGGAAAACGAGGACTGGCAGAATCTTCTTCACAGCATCCAAGGGAGGGGGGGGATTCTTGTTCCTGCACAGGTTTGATAGTGTCCAGGTGATGTTCCTCAGGAACCCAACCTGAAACACAAGGCAGGTGTGAGATCCTCATTGCCCCCAAGAGCTTCTCAGTCCATGTTATCCTGTGAAGGTTCTTATACACCAGGGACAGGAACCATTGCAGAAGGGCAGAGACAAACCACAAAGCAGCGGGAGGAAGCTTGAAGGACAAGTTCAACCCTTCCACATGCATATGCATGTCTGCCTTGCACCAGTTTCATGTTATTCCTAGCCTGAGATAGTCAGAGCTGGATAAAGCCAAGGATGGAAGAAATCACATTGACTTGGAGAGTCTGCTTGGTGTCCCCAGCCTTGTGCATAGGCAGGGCCACAAAAGCAGTTTAGAGCAGGGTGTCATTCAATTACACAAACAGTTTGTTGTGTACAAGGCAGCCAGTGGACTCACCCATCACCCAAGGGATTAGGAGCTGTTAAGTCAAGAAAATGAAGGTTATTTACTGGAGTTGCAGGTGACACAAGAGCCAGCAAGGGAGGAATCACATCACGACCAATAAGAGCATCCCTGTAGAGAGGACCATCCCCTGGGCAGATAAAAAGGGTTGGTCATTGCGTCTGCTCGAGTGAAAACACAGTCAACATCAAACAGCAATCAGACCTGCAGGGCCAGGGCTGGGTGATCTACCAGCCACACACCATGAGGCATTTCCAGGTGGGAAAGATTTACTGGGGAGACTGGAGTGCCAGCAGGCCAACCAGGCATGACCGATTCTGTTCTCCCTATGGTGACATTAGTGGGTTAAATTACCCCAGCAGAACAGAGTCTTGCCCTTGGCTTTGGCCAAAATCCTCTTCCAGAGCCAACACAGGATCTCAAAGGCTGCCAGGCCACACCAAGGGGTTGAAGGGTTATGGGGTTCAATAGGGGCAGCAGCTTGGAGACAAAGCTGCAGGGAGAGGAGCTTTATCTCCCCAACAGACTATTCCGAGTTGGAAGGGGCCCAAAAGGATCATCAAGTCCCTGGCTCAGTCAGGGATCTCCAAATGCCCCTCCAGGTCCCCTCACCTGCAATGTTGCCCAGGGCCCACACTGACTGCTCACTGATGTGCATGTGTGGGGAGGACAGCAGGGAGATGAAGGCTGGGATGGCCCCTCCCTCCACCACGGCCCTGGTGTGCTCCGAGGTGCCAGAGGCGATGTTGGTCAGTGCCCAGGCTGCCTCGAACTGCAGGGCAGCATTGTCAGCACGGCCCAGGAATTCCACCATCCTGGGGATGATCCCCAGCTCGATGATCTGATTGATGGGGGGGTCCTTTTGCCTGGACAGCAGTTTCCTATGAGAGAGGACACAGCACAGCCAGCCATGAGGACCCCTGCATGGTGCCACCACAGCCCATAGCCCTGCAGCCAGGCACAAGGTTGTGGCTTGCAGGGGAAGCACTGAGAGTTCAGCATCCCACCATAACAAACCCTCAGCAGAAGGGCTGCCATATAGAGGGAAGAGTCAGCTAAAGATGCTGAAGCAACAGCAGTGTGTCTGCCAGAAGTAAAGCCCTGATTTCCTCTCAACCATTCTCACTGGGAACGGTGCTGGTCCCAGATCACTGGTACAATAGCTGGAGCTAGCCAAGGAAGCATGAGCAGGGATGCAGCCTCTCCTGGACCCTCAGGACACATCCCTTCTGCCAGGGGGGTGATGATGGCACCCTATGATCCTTCATGCCCCCAACCCTCGTAGGGACAGCCCTGCTCAGCTCTGACCCTTTACAGAGCCAGGCTCTCCAGTCCTTATCTTGCCCAAGCATTTGGCACTCAGTTTCTTGTGGGATCCAACGCAATCCCTGGCACAGCACAGGCACAGCAAGATGGGGCACAGCCAACCCCTCGGCTGGGTTCACACAGGACTGTGAGCCAAGCACAGCACACAGGGCACAGAACAGGCACCAGCTGAGATTCCCATGGGTAGTTTGGGTTACCAGGCTCCTTCACCGTTTGCCATCTCCCTAGAGAGCTCCTCAAACAGGAACCTGCAGCCTTTTGCCCCCAGGCCCCAGCACAGCTCCAGCAGCCAGGTGCGTACCTGGTGGCCTGGGTGGCGAGCAGCTGCAGCTCAGTGTCATCCCCATTCACGGCTTCCACGATCTCCTCCAAGGATGGCTGAATAATCTGTCACAGGGAATGATTCAGAGTCAGACGGGGAGCCGGGACTCCCTCTGGTTTAATCTCAGCAGTCAATCAGCCGTCTAGACCCAACTCAGTCACCACTTCATATCTAAGCACTGTCTATTCTTTATGCAACACAGTTTCGAGATGAGGCAGAGGAAGAAAATCCACAAAAGCCTTCAAGGCAACTACTGCTTGTAATCAAGCACTGAAAGAGTCACTGGCACCGTAATGGGCCTGCGAGCTCAGTAATTACCCCTGGCTGTGCAGGGAGCCAGACAGGAGCAGCTCCCAGCGAGCCAGAGCACCAGCCTGTTCTACCTGCCATCAAGGGAGGCCAGCAGGACACCATCACCATGAAAAACTGCACAGACAAAGACCAGGCAGTCTGAAACACTCCCCAGCACTGGACATGGAGATCAGGAATGGGACCAACTACTTAACCCGGGTCATCCCAGCTGGAGCTGGTAGTGGCTCAAGTAGGGGATGATTCCAGCTGCACTGATCCTGCCCAGATGCAGAGCACCACTCACCTCATATGCTCTGTCCTGTGCCAGAGAGGGATTCCCCTCCTTCACATGAATGGAAATGTTCCTGCGCTTCAGGATCTGTTCATCCTTCTTGGCCTTTCTCAGCTCGATGCTCACCTCCACCCTCTGCCTCCGCAGAGTCTAGGGGGAAGAAGAGCACCATCCCACCCGTGTCTGCATTGCCCCATTCCCCAGGGACTTCATCCCCCACCCTCTGCCCCACGTTTCCCACAGGAGGAGTGCAGAGCCAGCATCTCCTCATTAAGGCCTGGAGGATGATGTAGGAGATGGGACAGAGGAAGCCTCTCCCTCGGTGCCTCCCAAGGACCAGGGCTGCTGGATGAACCAGCAACCAGTGGGTGTTTTTGAAAGTAGATTTTCTGAACCTGAAAGGCAAATCCTCATCTCCTCTACAGGCTTAAATCAAGCTGACAGATCCCACATCTGAACTCCCATACCAGCCCCAGCTCCACAGGGATAACTGCTGTGGAAAGCTCAGCAGGCTGAGCCATCGCTCTTCCTCAGCCCAGAGCCACCCACCCAAAACTCACATCACCCTTGCCTGTGCCACCACACTCTTTGCAGCCCAGGCAGCCCCACACCACATCCCAGAAGTCACCCAAAAATCCCAGTTGAAGGGATCCAGAGCCATTCCCCTGCTCCCTCACACAGGTACATTTGGGGCCATGGACCTTGAGAAGCCTCTCCATCAGCTCCTGCCATCAGTGGGCTCTGCTGGGATCCAAAAGTGCTGGCACAGGGTACTCACAGTTTCATCCTTGCCCTTGTTCTTGAACAACTTCACGTGCTGGCTGTGCTTCCTGACTGACATCTTGGCAGAGTTGAGAGAGGTGCTGAACACCCCCACGTGCTCTTGGGGGTCAGGACAGAGCAACATCAGGTCACAGCTGCACAGTAGCATCCCCTGCCAGCCGCTGAGGGGGCTGGGACCCCCCACTCCCACCAGCAGCCTGAGCCACACATTTCCACCCCACGCTCCCAGCAAGGGAGACACTGGAGGTCCCCTGCCCCAAGCAGGGCTCAGTAGGATCCTCACACGCTGCAGCTGAGCCACTGAACTAAATACAAGCATAAACTACCACTTAATATTAGGCTACCAAAATTACAGCTGCTGCTGCAGTCCCAGGAGGAAGCAAGACACATGGTCACAGGAACATCTCCTTCCTCCACCCCTGGTCCTGGGGCTTTTACATTGACACACAACCCAAGCCCTGCAAGGCCTCTTGCCTCCAAAAGGAGCAGCTCAAGGTCTGATTTAAGGACACGCAGCCACATCCAAGCCTTTCTCACTCCCCCACAGAGCCCAACCTGGCTGCCTCCATCAGCATCCCCAACTAGGAAGGACCCACGGTCACATGCAGGGACCTGAAGTGACCAAGTTCAGCTGATAAAAAAAAAAGAGTTCTGGAAACCCAGCAACTAGTACAGACTGCCAGGCAAACATCATGAAGTAGGGACAGGTAAAAATTTCTAAGCATCTCCTGGTAAAAGCCAGAGATGTACACACAAATAAACCAAGAATTGGCCTTCAGACAGCTTTTGTCAGAAAAACAAGGCTTCCAGCCAGCATTAAGGGAGAAGTTTCCAGAGCAGACACCATCATGGGACCCCTAAATGCAGGTCATGCATCAACACACTCAGGGGCTGATCCCACACAGATGGTGCCTCCTCTCCTCCCCTCCAGGCTTACAGCCAACACCTGCAGCTCAAAGCAGCCTCCAAGGGCTCCCTCACATCATCGTTTTAAGTTCAAGGTTTTGGTGGCTTTTTCATCCTCTCTCTCCCTATTTCCTGTCCCAGTAACCAAGGCCAGGCACCAGCAGCATCGGCTCTTATCCCATCCATGCAGCTGCAGACCTCCTCCAGCTTCCAGAAAGGCCAGGCTGGGCCACCTCTTAGCTCAATACAACATCCCCTATAGCCTTAACCCCAACACTCAGACCTCAAGGGCTGCTCCAGCCTGCCCTCCTCTGTTCCCCCAACAGAGCCAAACACCCCAGAAAAACCTCTTATTTTGGGAGAGCTTTCTCCACCCTATCCCAGCAGAAGGATACCACACCCCACCCACTGACACCGGCCAAGCAGCAAACTCAGCACAACCCCAAACAGCCAGGAACCTCATAGTGGGGTATGAGGGAATGAACAACCACCCAGCACCCCAAAGGGGGAATAAAAACCACTTACCTCCAGCTCTGCCTCAAACCCTACTACCCTCAGCTGCCTCTTTTATTTCCCCCATGGGGCCATGTACCCCCAGCTCCCCTCCATGATTGGCTCTTCCCTGGACAGCCCCTCATGATCTGCACCTGCTCGCTCACCTGGGTGCACCTGAAGGAGGGTGGATGGTGGTGGCTGTCTTCTTGTCTGGGCTACCACTCACCCCCCAGATCTCCTCCATATGTTTATGCTTTGCCAGCTTTGGCCTTGTTTTTGACCAAGACCACCTTTGTGGGTAATGCCAGCCTGTACCCGTACGGTGTCCTGGGCTGTGGGGGACAGTTTGGGCTCTGCCACCCCATCACTGTGCAGGGCACAGGCAGTCTGGGGGTGCCCCTTTTTTTGTCTGGGTAGCTTGTGGGTGGTGCTGCAGGCCAGGAGAGTGCCTCCTCCAGTCAGCAGGGCCCAGGATCACAGAGCCAGGAGGCTTCAGCTGCACAGAGGTTGCAAGTGAGCCAAGACAGGATTAAGCAACTTGGAGCATCATCAGGCACTGAGCTGCTGGCTGGCACAGGAGGGAGGTGGCAAGGAGAGAAACCCAGCAGGAACCCATTATCTCCATGAGTCCTTTAGCTTTTGGCCAGGAGCTGCTGGGCAGCTCACGTCCTCCTGTGTTCTGTGCCCATGACAATCTCCATCAGTCAAGAAATATTTTCATTTATGGAGCCCTTGCCCCAGTCCTGCTCTTGCTGCCCTGGCCAGCAGGGATAGCAGCTCCCTGACCCCCAAATAACCACTACAGCAGGGCTTGGCTGCAGCACTGTGGGTAGTTTTGGGGACTCTGAGGTGCTGAAGACATCCTGGCTTGGCACCCCCTCCACACCTTCACCCTTTTTTAGCAAAGCCCCATAAAACCCTCTCAGGGTGTGCAGGGGTGCCAGCCTGGCCCGGCCAATGGGGAAGGGAGGAGCAGTGTTTCCCAAACGGGTAGGGAAAGCAGGAATTAAAACATTTAATTAAAACTTGTCTTTAAACTGCTTGACATCTTTTTCTACGAGGGAGATGTGGAGGAAAGACCCTCAGAGCTGCAAGAAGCTGATGCTGGGATGCAGATGGGAGCAGCACTCACCACTGGGGGCTGCACCCTCCACACCCCTGGGCCTCTGCACCTTCCAGCTCTGCACACAGAGCCATTCCAATCCAAATTATAGGAATTCAGGGAACAGCTAGAATTGCCCAGCATGGAAATACCTACAGAGACATGCTGTGCAATACCCTGACCTCTCTAAGTCCTGGATTCAAGTCCTGGGGTCACACCAATTCTGCATTTCAAGGCAAATAAAATGAGTTGTACACAGCTTTATGTGGAAGGTGATAGGGGAGGTTTGAGAAAAGACCTTCAGATAAATCTGTTGTTTGTAGGCATTAAAAAGCCAGTTGTGCTAATCCTGGCTGCTGTGATTTTAAGCTTCAAGTGCCACTGCTTGCATTATCTTGTTTCTTGGCTGCTTGAGACATGAAAATTACATTGCAATTGCTTTTTAATTCAACTTAATCTGGTGCAAAAGTTAGCGTGCACCCTCTAATTTTGTTTTCTGAGTGGTTTGTTTCCACTAATTCCTAATCAGCCAGCACTAAATCAAAACAGGCCTGGCTCAAGCTGAAATAGATGAGTCCTCGCAACCCTGCCAAGCAATTTAATTAAATTGGCTAAAAATCACACCCCAAGGTAAGTGGGGGCAGCCTCCTGCACAGGCCAGCCCCCAGCTTTTGGTCCCCTGCCTGGAGAGCTCTCACCCAAGGTGCTGCAGGATGTGAAACGAGGCTGGGAAAAGTTCATGGTTATCCTGGGCTGCTCTTTTCCTCCCTGCTCCTTCCATTCCCTCTCCACCTGCCAAGCCCAATGGCCCCATCCTGTTCAGTTCCCTGTCACTTCCAGCGCACGGAGGGAGAGGATGGGGAGAGAAAAACACGTGTAATGGATGAACATCCCCCTCCTTGTCCTTCACTCTGGTCCCTGATGTCATGAGAGGTGGCACTGCCATGCAATCAACCCCAGGGCCAGGCTGAGGATGAAGGGGGCGGATTTGAACCCATGCTGAGGACATGGAGAGATCAATATTTGCCACATGGGGAAGTGAACAACCACTGGAGGAAAAAAAGTTTTGGGCTTCAGCATAATAAGAAGGTATCACAGCTAATGGAGAGGAAAGGAGATAAAACCCTAAATCTACATGACAGTGTCCCCTGAGCTCAGCCTTGTGTGCTCAAGCTGAAAATCCACATTGTGACAGGTATGAGAAGCTATGGTTCCAGTGTAGGGGTTTTTTGAGGCTGTTCTCCCCCACTCTGTCACCCTTCACCCCACTACTGGACCTCAGTGAGGCTCTGACTGGGGTAGATTTGAAAACACCAGTTTTAAGCCCTGAGAGAAAAGCCCTGATTTCCCCTCCTGTGTTTTTCATGTTTCTTTCATAGATTTACTCTCACTGCATGTGGAGAAAGGTACCGGTCAGGGAAGGTGTCGGCGTCTGACATCTCTGTGGTGGGGTGAGATGAGGCGGGAACATCCTGAGATCCATCCTGGGGTGCTGCACAGGCACAGCAGCTGGTTGGAGCAACCCCTCTGTGAGAGGAGAGCCTCAGCTGGCAGAGGGGAAGCAGAGGCAGGGGTCCCTGCCAGCCCCTGAATGGCTGCTCTCACACAGTGTCCTCTCTGTCAGCAACAGTGTAGTTCCATTAAACAAACATCAACAGATTAATTTTACTTATTAGTTACACTAACATCAAGGAAATATCCCTGTGGGTTCCTGAAACAGCTGATGATATAACTGCTGGTGGATTATAGAATCATGGAATATCCTGAGCTGGAAGGGGACCCAC
>VXBT01004383.1:67145-97718 GCA_013400235.1 Oriolus oriolus
CCATTTCCATTTCCATGTTCCCTTTCCATTTCCATTTTCCCTTTCCTTTTTCTTATTTCCTCTTTCTTTGTTCTTCTTTTTCTTTCTCATCTCCCCTCAGACTCCACTGTGGGGGGTCAGTAAAACAATTCTGAATTTAAAGACATGAATAGCAGCATACATCTGGCCATGCAGCAGAAATCCTGTTATTCAAGCCTTGTGGGATTCCTTCGGTGGTTTCCTATTCCTCCTTCCAGCTTCCTCACCGCCAGACCCCTGGATTGTCAAGTCCCAGCTTGTCCTCGTGCGCCTGTTTCCTCCTCCACAATTTCTCCCCCCGTGGCTCTCCCTATCCCACACACATTCCTAGCCTGTCTTATGCTGCCCTCTATCCTTGGAATAAACGTCCTCCCACTCCAAGCAACAAACCTCATTCCTCTTTCCCAGCTTTCTGCCTGCAGATCCCGGCGTTGCCCAACCATTCCCCCATGGGTCTCCCAATGCTGGAATACCCCAAACCCTCTTTCCTAGAACACTGAAGTACTAAGCCCTGCAGTGCACTTTGCATTTGGTGTTCCTTCTTGGAACCGGGATTAGCCAGACTCCCGCCTGCCCCAAATCCACACGGCTGGACCCCTGTGGAGAGCCTCTGGCAGGGCTGAACCTGAATGGAATTCCTGCTCACAGCAGGAATTCAGCTTTTCGTGGGAGCTGACTGGCAGAAAATCTATTCCCTGGGTTGGTTTGGATGGTGAGGGGTCACTGTGCTCAAAGCCCAAGGCTTCAGCATTGAGCATCCTGCTGGGTTCTGCAGGAATCCAGATGAATCCTCTTCTGGAGACCCTTAATAATGCTAAAAATAGGAGGAAGAACAATTCCTTCTATTTGCAAGTACCAGCCTTTCACTGGTAGGTCACTGTAGATCATACAAAGATCTTCCCTCAGAAAAAAATAAAACCAAAACTATCTTAAAATGCTTCCTCAAGCAGTAAAGTTAATTTCTATTTACTAGCACTTCCCACTGAGCATTACTGGTTCCTATTCTCTTGAACTGAATTTGTCACTTTTGTTTTGCCTTCCTATTTCTAGATGTCAAATTTTTATAAGTCAAAAAAAAAGTACTTTTGAACAACCCCTCAAATCAATGCCCTTTCAACTGATCACTGCTGCAAAGATTCAAAATGCAGATTATTTTTAATGGTACAGATTTTTTCAGATTATTTTGTAGATTTGCTGCAGTTTATTTTTAATTTTGAAGTTCTCAGTGAACATGTAAAACATTGGGGGTTTCAACCAAAGCCTCATTCCTGTTTCTGTGTGCTACATACTTCTGCCATATGCTGCAGAGAAAGGAGGATTTCTTTAAGCTCTAATACAGAATCCAAGAAGAAAGAGGGTTTTTTATAGATCTGATCTTTGAAAAGATTAAATTTCCTCTCACTGACTTGCAAATTTGCCCCTACAGGCAACGCTATCTGTCCCTGATGAACACTCCGAACCTCTCAGCTACTTTCTGTTTTCCTACAGATATTGCAATCTTGATTAACAGACTCATCTTTTATTTTCTCATCCAGGGCAAATTTATCTGAATTCACTGTGGTGGCACAGGGAGGCTGGCTGGGGCTAACACTGGGAGTTGTAAGTAAGCAGATAATTCTCTATATTAACTTCACTTTGGATTTTTTCTTGTATTGAATGGACCCTGTTTTGATTAAATCAGACACGAGCAAATCTGAAATGAATTCTGTGACTGGAGGGATCTGCACTGCTGTAAATGAAACCAAACTCTGTCTCTTCTTCCACAGTGAAGTTACATGTTTTAGATGATGGCAAATTTATTTCCTCTTTCTTTACTTGCCTGTGAGACTCTGTGCACACAAAAAGGACACAATGCCTCCCCCCAAAACTGTACACTTTTCACTCCACGATTATATTGCAACCATTACTAACACTCATTAGCACAACACTGTAATTGTCTTGCAACCAAGACCCTAAAAATAGATGTGCAGGGAAGGTGCATTGTTCTGTGCTTGCACATGTGCATCCAACACTAAATTGAGAGCCACAAATCCCAGCTCTCAAGGTAAAAAGACCCCACCACATTTCCTGACTAGAGCCCTTCAACACACAGAAAAAGGAGAGAGGAAACATATGGACCAGTCATTCTTTAATGTGGGATTGTCTGCATCCCTCCGACTTTCAACTCATCCCAGATTTGCATCACACCAAGGAACCATATGTTGATTTGCCTCTCTGAACAGTTCAAGGGCAAGGCAAGTTGAGGTTGTTTCCTGGCAGGTTTCAGCCTCTTCCAGCCTGGCATTGCCAGACCTTTGCTGGGCAGGCAGCAGCACTGGCCAAGGTCCTCCTGCACCTTGGCTGGAGCTCTGCAGGCAGAAGGGATTGTGAGTCCCCCCCAAAGTCACTTGGACTAACTAAAACTGACAATAAAGGTGGTTTGAGTCAACCTAAACTTGCCTGAAGAGCTCACATGATGCAGCTCACAGCAGAGGAGACTCCAGCTGAGAGGGAAGGATGAAAATGCCCAGGCAGGACCTCCTGCAAGGTCTGGTGACTTGGTATCGCTCTGGGGATTTTGGAGTGAATTGATGCAGGGAGGTCTAGAGCAGGATGGGTTCTGTGGAAACCAAAAGCCAAACTGTGTTAGAGCCTGGCAGAAGGCATGGACAGAGTGATTACAGGGGACAAACCACCTTCTCCAGAGCTCTTCCCTGAAACAAAGGGCAGTGTAAGGACACAGTTCACAGGACAACCTTACAAACCATGCACTGGCAATGCAGAAGATGCTCAGAAGAAGGATGAGTTATCCTGGAAAGCTGTTCCTGAACCCAACAATGACATAACTGGACAAGCAATCACATTTTCTGCCTCTCTTTCACTTGCTGCTAAAATATCTGTACTAAAACAGTGGGAACACTGTGAAGGTTAAAGGCATGTTCTGGGAGCATCACTGAAGGATGCTGTGATTCTTGCTGCACTCACAGGACTTCCAAAGGATACTGGTGAAATACTGCTTTCACTGATATCAAAAGCAAAATTCTGACTGACATCCATAGGGCTGTGACTTTTCAATCTCTGGCTGCTGGATACATCTGGATATGTTCCCCTCTGTGTTCCATGTCTGGAGAAGCCACATGTCATTTCCCAGGAACGAGCCAAGAAATAATATAATTTCTTCCTTGAACTTACTGGTACAACACTTTGTGTGTGTTATTCACTGCCTTTAATGCTCACATCCATGCTCAATCCTCTGTTTCTAGGAAAAAAAAACCTACTCACCAGAACTGTGCTTGGTCAGAGATTGAAATAGGTTCTCTGCAGGGGGGGTTGTTACTAATTATCCAGGAAGAAGAGGACTGCAAGTGACTTTTCCTTAGGCAGGCCAGAGTGAGAAAGTGAAGTTGTCTTCCCTTGTCTTGATCAATGCATGGTGAGGTCCCCCTTTATCTGGCAGGGCTGCCATGAAGGTAAAAATGATAATTTTCAAACTGAAGTCTTGAGCCGCTTCATGATAATTGCTTGCATCTCCTCAAGACAGGGAAGACAGCCAGGACAAGCTTTTCAATACTCTTTAAAAGGTTTGGGTGCTCAATCCCACTTACTTCAATGTGACTGCCATGTCAAAATCTCCTGGGCAGCCTGAGAAACTCGTTCCACAAAGGGCTTTTTTTTTTTTCAGTGAAAAACTCAAAATGTGCTCAGGAATTGAAACCAAGACAAACACTCAGTCTCCAGTCCAAAAACTGCTTGTTATGCCTTGTTTGGACTGATGGCAATTGTGTAATCACCTCTTGGTCTGCCTCTTGCTGCAGAAACTTCTGCTTGTGCTCAATCCTAATTCTTAGCACTGGGTGCATCAAGGTGTGATCACAGCAAAAAACACAGAAGGTGGGGAAGAACCACTTCTCCCTGGAAGCCTGGAGGAACATCAGTGAAAGTGGAAATCAGCAAACAGGATGCTGGCCCCCTGGCTCGAGCTTCCTGTAGGAATAAAATTCAGCTTCTTCAACCTGAGGATAAATAAGCGACTGAGGAGCAGCTGGGACAGCCTGAAGATTTGTTCAATTTTCTGTGAGCTGAAGCCTGAAGATAAAATATCTGCTCCAGAGCAAATGAGCGTGAGGTAGGAGTGTCTGGTTAACATTCAGCAGCCTGGACTTTGCAGGACTTCAGATGAGCTGTAACAGGGTTTGTTTGAAGCCTGAAAACTGACAGATCTGAGAGTTGTGGCAGAGACCACGGGTTAAAACCTGCTCATCTCACATACATGTATAATCTCAAGGAGCAGCTTTTGTGAGGAGAAGACTTGACCCTTTGTCTAGTTTTGACACATATTTTCCTTTTTAATATCATTTTGAAGAGTATCTGTTGCTGAGCAGAGCTTATTGGGAATATCTGCTGGCTTCTGAGACTATTATTATAAGCAGGACTTGAGCTACAGAGAGATCAAACAGTTTCCAGCTGCTGAACTTCCAGTGCCCTTTCCAGCAGCTGTTGGTATTTTACAGCTCCCAGGATTTATACATTGCAAACAAGCCTTTTGTACAAAGCAGATACGATTTTCATAGGCCACAAAGACAGGCAGTCCCAAATCATGGCTCACAAGTAACACATGACAAGATTCTCTGGCGTGTTTGGAGCTATGCACTCTCCCTGCTCCGGGCAGGATGGGAGAGGAAAGCACAGTGCTGGTCTGATGGGACCTGGCTGCTCAAATCTCAGTGGCATGGAAAATTATTTTAGATGTTTGACACCATGGTGCAGATTAAGAATTCCCTTGTGAGGGTCTGTGTCCCTTCTTCCCGGTGTCCTTTGATGTCCTGGGCTCTGGTCCAGAAGAAGAGACCTCTGACTGGGGATGTCATGGAGAAATTCAAGCAGAAGCCAAGGAGGAGCAGGCAGAGGTGGACAGCATAGACTTGGGTTTAGATCTCACACTTGGTGACAGCAAACCAGGACAATGCCAGTGTGCTACAAGCTCAGCCAGTTCACTGAGATTGGAAAAGCTGCTAAAACCAGGCTCTTTTTTCTGAGGAATATAGAATGACCTTAAACAACACACTGATTTTTAAAAAAATGAACAGATGTGCTGTTGAGAGTCAGAGCTGGCATCCACAGCTGCCACAGGGCAGCGGGCCTAGCAGATGACTGAGCTGTCAGCTAAGGACTTGATCCTGCTTTGTCCAACAGCTCTGCCTTCCCAGTGGGTTTGGAGCCATGGTGGAGCACAGGCACAGATCCTCCAGAGCTTAGGGGAGCCCAGGGGCAGCAGCACCTTGTTTGAGGTGTGTGTTATTGCTCTGCTCCAGCCAGCCAGCCCTGCTGAACAGTGTGTGTGTGTGTGAAGGGATGGAGCTGAGAGCTGCTTCCCTTCTGTCCTTCCCAGTTTGTTCCCAGCAGGGCTGGACTGCAACCATTTTGCTGAGTATGCAGCAAGAGAATGGGGACAATGAGGGATTTGCTCCCTGTTACTTAGATTAAAATGTTCACCTTCCCTCCAATAGTGGCTGACAAAGTTATTCAGCTCATGGGTCTGCAGCCTGGAGAGTTCCAGAGGGGTCATCACCAGGCCCAGGGGAAAAGCAGGGAACAAGCTGGAGTGGAAGTGCATCCTCTCAGCATCATAGTGCCAGAATGGAGGATTTGGCCAGTAGGTCACTGATGGCCATCAAAGGCTGCCACTGTAACAGCCTCTGGGCAAATCACCCAACCTCCTCAAGCCCAAGGGAGGAGAAGGGGAACATCGGCACAGCCAGTGCAGAGCACTTCTGTTTCTGCCATGCCCCTCCCCTAACCCTGTGTAAGCTGGAACATGCACTTAGCAAGGTCAGAGATGAGCCCAAACCCTTTGCATGAAAAGATCACCCCAAACTTCCATGGGTTTTTCACGTACAGCGACACTGGGAAAATTACCAGCTTGTCCCAAATTAACGTGCCCCTGTTGCCATAAAGGCAGAGAGTGGCTCTGCCACACAGAAATGTGCATCTCAGAAATCCTTCCAGTGACAATTAGTTGAAAATACTGATTATACAGTTGTCTGACCAGTGACGCCACAGTTGAGTGTTTTAACGCACAAAGAACAGCAAGGCTGTTCCATGACCCCCCAACATGTTGCCACTGGCTTTGATTAAAAATATAAACCTTACAGAAATTCTGAAAAGGAACAAAGCCCCAGAAATTCATGGCTTGTTTCTAGTAACACAGAGCTATAGGAAAGCTACCTAAAAGGCACATCAACCAAAGATTAAATCAATTTTTGCTTCCCTTGCTTGCGTGTTGCTGAAGAGCCAGAGCCCTGCAGCTCACTGCAGCCTGTCTCGCCTTTCCTGGTGGCTGTGCCTCGCCTCTCTGCTGTGCTGTCACACAGCCATACTAATGCTTAGCAGCAGGAACAGTATTTAAGCATATTATCAAACTCCACCAGTTATTCATATACTCCACTGCACAGACACACTGACAGAACATGATCAGAGCATGAATCACAGGCCCTTTGGTCTATCTTTTTTACACTCGGCAACTATTTCCTTTCTTTGCTACCAAGCAGGTTTTTGAGAGTGACATTTGACTGTGCCAAAATATGTTCTGATTGTGCTTGGTTATAGCAGCCTATAAGCCACATTGTCCTCTCTGTCAGTGTATCAAAGTGTGAGCCCAAAAGGTAAAAATATAATCTCTCCACAACATGCTTTCCTTTGGCAGTGCTGCAGAATCATTTATTCAGGGCAAATGGGTTTTCCACAGAAAGGACCCCCTGTGAGGACTGAGACTCTAAGGATTGCTTTAATGCTATTCCCATGCCAGCATTAACTCATTTCCTTTCCCTGTACCCACAGGGAGGATTTCTCCCTCTCTCTGCACAGGTTAACAATCATAAATCTGCTTTCTCATGCACTACCAGGCTGTTCTCTTGCTGTATCTGAACTGGTCATGCCTTTCCTCCCCTGCTCCTTTCCAGTGTGACACAGCATCACAGAGTGGTAACAGAAGAACAAGGATCCCACCAAGCAGTGGTGGATTTGCTCCAGAAATCCAGCGTGTCCTGCTCTGGATCCTCCTTAAAGCAGAGGAGGCTGCAGGTAGAGTGAACATCAGCGTACAATCAATTCTGTCAGCTCGAAGTGTTGGCACGCAAATGTCACCGGTTCTGGTGCCCAGCGCTTCCCCACGGTTCTTTTGTGGAAAGGATAAAGCCTGTCACTGTAACACTCCCTTCATCCAGGTAACAGCCTGTGTCTGCCCCTGCATCCTTCCCTTCCTTGCTGAAAGACAATGTTGCTCTGACCTTGAAATTTCTGCCCCTCCAGCATGAGAAGCAGACGGCGCACACCGCGTTCGTGCGCTCCGGGAAGGCACCACGAGCGCTGCTCCAGAAACATTCCTGCACAGATGGAAGCGTGAGTGCAGTCCTGGATTAATGACAGGCTACATAATCCCCCCCTGGCAGTCAGTGGCCTTCTGCTGCCCAGACAAATGTCAGGTTTCGATCAACCAGAAAAACCCGCTGCCTACCAGGACTGTCAACAGCTCAGCCCAGCACTTTGGTGTTGAGAGGTGAATGGGAGAGATGGGGAAACTGCTTTTCAGATTTTGAGCTACCAAATGGGCAGGGTTGCATCTTGCATCTACTCCCTGCTTGTGGAATTCCATCTTGGGCTTTGCTAAACTGATAAAGCAGCACCAGCATAAAAGGGGAGACTGACTCTTGAGATGCAGTCCAGCACCCAGAGGATGTGATGTTTCTTTCTGAGGCTGCTGTCCCAGCACTTCCATTAACTCTCAGGAGTGCTAGAAACAGGACAGGAAAGCTCCAAAGAATCCTGTTAGTATTTTGCCTTGAAGATGGGAAATACATTACAGGGGAAGGCTTGTGTTACTTTTCTGTGTATCCAAAGCTAATGCCAGTTGATATGGGGCTATGATTCCAGCTGGGAAATGCAAATGACTTTATAAATCAGAAGGTTTTCTCTCTCCAGCCTTGGTAACTCCTGTTAGTTCTTTCACTCCACTCCTCTTTGTCTCATTCCAGGAGCAGCTGGACTAACTGATGGTTGCTTTGCACAGCACATCCCTGCATTTCACCCACTGCATTGTTCCAAAAGGATTCAGACAGTCTGGTACAGCAATCCTCAGGCAAAGCACACAATGCCTTCTGCACAAGCTGGGGCTGGCTGAGCAGATCCTCATTCAGGAATGAAAGAGGTTGGGTCATCCCTTCACAGGTTGCCTTGTGCCCAAGGGGATGTTAGGCTGAGAGACACTTCCAAGCGCCAGGGCCAGAGACAGGATGTCTAATAAACCTCTCATTTTGTGAGAGAAGCACAAAGAATTAGGAAATACACAACCTGGAACCAGACAAATCGGCACCATTTTTTATTGGGCTGTATTGCCTCCTGCAACCCTTTTTTTTGCAGGATAACCACAGAAACAGGGAGCTGCAGAGGGGGAGGAGCAACATGAGCTTTCACCTATGACATATATAATAAAGTGGAACGGCAAGTAATGGAAAGCATGGAACAGCAAACAAATGTGCTATGAATAGGCAGTTACTCAGTTGTTTGAATTCCAACACCATTACTGAATGTACATCTTCCATTTGGAGATGTCAGAGGTCTGCATCCTGTGCAGGGATCCTGTCCCTGATGGGAACTCACAGAGGGACTGGGTAGAAATGCCTGCTTCCATTGCTTCTGCTTTCCTCTCCAAGAACTTTCAGAGGTGTAGGAATATGCACAGGCTTCCTTACAGCAGTATTTCAGTGCCTGTGGGGCTGGGAATCTACACCAGAGAAGGTCTTAGGCAGTGATGAGGATTCTGCACTGCTGCTACCTGAATTCTTACATCATTATACCTGGCTTTCCATGTTAGATACCAAAACCTGAATCCCAGCTTAACATCTCCAGGGTTTGTGGACAATAAGAAGGCAGCAGAGTTGCTGCTTGGCTCTCCTGACCCCAGGGGGAAAGGAGTGCAGAATTGGATGTAAGAGGGTACCGTTTACTCCTACCAAACTGGGCTGACTAAACTGATGGCAGTTATGACTCAGGATGCCTTTGGTGTAGAGCTGCAGAGTTTGAGTTTCTACAGCAACCCACTTCCTCATGCATATAATGTTCTCTCTTACACACGCTCCTGAAACTGACTTTTAATCAGACAGTTCAGTTAATAAAATGCAAATGAAGTGCACCTTCAGCTATGCGATAAATCTCACTTGCTCTTTACTACGCCTTAGTCAGGCAAAAATCCTACTAACTGATCATTTATCCAGTTTAAGACTGGAAAGTAAAATGGAGAGAGATTGTTGTAGTCATCTAATATTAGCAGCATGCATCATTAATTTTGCACATATGTTTTGGTCATAACATAATGAAAGTAGCTATTGTAACAGCCACGCAGAAGGAAGCATTCTGTTCTTTCCAAGAACCTAAAATCTGCATTTCCCAACTTTTACAATAATTACACAATAGTCATCACTCCTCCAACCTACTCTATCCTTAGATTTCAACTTATGGATGGAGATCGCTGCCTCAATATTACTTTAAAGCCAACAACCACAAGATTACAACTATTATTTTTCATTGCTGCTAAAACTATTTAGTGCATTTTCTGTTGCAGGACAGCACAAGGTGTATTTTGGTTTTATCAAGGACAAAACCTTCACCCCTGCAGTTGTTTCTAAGCCCCACACGTTCTGTTTGCCACAGGCTTAGCCTGATGGCAGTTCAGAGGAAAGGCCACAAGTTCCTGCAGCTGCTTTTCTGAGAGAAATTAAACATTAGGATGAGGCAAATAAACTGAGGTTGTCCTGTTCTGCAGAATTAAACAGTGGCAATTACAGGAACTGAGAACCTTGGGATGTCTGGGCAGGAAAGATAAGGGCTGGGAGAAAAAATAACAGCCGTGTTCACTTAACGACACTGAGAAAGTCAGTGACTTTCTTGTTAATTATTGATAGGGCAAGGGGCCTGAATAATTTCTTTCCAAATCAATGCCAGAAAAGTTAGTAAATGGAGAAAATCCTGAAATCTGAGTCTAAGCCTGCTGCCTCTAGGGAGTGGAAAGAGAATGTCTTCAAAATTCAAGGCCTGGACTTCCCACTTCTCAAACCAGCACAGAGAGGAGGGGTGAAGATATGAGCATGGGAATACAAGATTTCACTATTCATTAATATTTAAAAGCTGAAACAAAGATGTTTGGTTCACTTCTCTTAAGCAGGACCACACTGCCATCACAAAGGGGCAGCTCCAGCTCAGAGTCTCTTCACCTAGGCCCAGGATGGATAAATCAGTTGGGTTTATGGTAAGAGAGGAAAGAAAGTGCTGACCAAGATATACAAGCTTAAGTGAAACAAAAATTTTAAAGCAAAATTTCCACATACAGGTGAATCAAAATCTGCCTTTTCATCTGGGTATACACCTTCCCAATTCCAGTGTGAGCCAAATGAACCTCCACAGCCTTAGAAAGTAAAAGCTTTCAAAGGGTTCTGGTCCCATTTGGACTGGTGTGAATCCAGATCATGATAAGAATCATTCTGCATTTATATCAGTTCAGAATTTGGCATACAGTCCTGACTTCTGTGCTGGCACACAGATCTGCTCCTGTGCTCCATAACAACCTTTTCTAGGAGCTGTATTACTCACACCAGAAATATGAAACTCTGCACTAAACAGGCATTTCAGGAAACACCAGGCCTCCCACTGGTATGCAAAACCCACCAGGATCTGATAATAAAATGACCACCTCAGGGCTTTCAGGAACCATTGTAATAGAAAAGGCTTCTTTTGGTAACCTCATTGCTTGAGCTTCATAATTCCAGGTGAAGCTGCTGCTGAATGTGGCCCAGCAGGAGGAGGAAACATAACTGAAGGGATGGGAGGTGAGAAGCATCACGTCAAAGACTTGGGAGCTCAGAGAACACACAAAAGAGCAGAGGAGCTGACAAGCCACCCTCAGCCAGGAGAAGGATGACCTCTCCATCCAATTGCAGGCTGTTCTCCATAGGGGATGGTTAAAGGCTCAGGATTCATTGAGGCAGGGCATCAGCTCCCTCAGGTGACTCATAAGAGGCTCCCTTTCAGAATATGGAATGAATAAAGAGCACATGGGGATGATGCATGAGCTTCACAGGCAGCTTGACTGTAACTCAAATAAAGTCCTTAGGTAACAAAGGAGACTGAAAAGCCTCCTGGTTAAAGCAAAGGAGCTGCTGTCACAAGTCCCAAGTTCTGTCCCTGGTCCATCACTGATACCCAGTATGAGCCACAGCAAGTTGGGGTGGCATCTTTTTGAAGTGCAAACTCTTCTTTAGGACCCTGTGTGTGTACAAACACATTTTTTGATGCTTAACTTTAAGAAGCTGTGGCCTGAGTTACAGAGATCAACTGTAACACAGGTATGTTAAGGGAATCTTATTAGCAGCCTTTCACAGGATGAACACTGGATTCCCACCCCTTCATTAGGAACAAGGGAACTTGTTGGATGCTGAGGAATGCCTGGCCCAGATGACGAAATGAAGGATGTGCCTCCTGAGGCAGCTCCTGGATGTGAAGGAGCTGACAGGAGGGCCAGCAAGTGGATGCTGGAGGATTAGCTCAGCCATTTGAAATGGCACTTGGAAGGGCTGAGGAACACCCTGGATAAAACCGAGAAGGAAAAGTGGGTATGAAGCATAACAAGAGGTTTTTTTCTGCCTTATTCTACAGGGAAATGAACCCAGCCAACCATTACAGCTCTTCCACTCAGAGCACCTTTTGGGATGCTCAGATTTACTCAGCTCATCTCCCCCACGGTTTCTTATACTGTCTTCCAGCATCTCATACAACCTGGGATGGATTTAATTATTCACTTCACCCTCCCACCTGATAGCAACAGTCATTTCACAGGAATTTTTAGGGATCTCTCTACATAAAGACATTATATTTCCTTGACATTCTTTATTAATTAGACCCATTTTTACATAATGATGCTGGTAGGCCTCTGCTTATAACACGTCTCCCTCTGCAGCCATGTAACTCTTTTCTATCTAGCCTTGGGGAATGCTTCTCCCTCTCCTGCACCTGAATTGTTTTTTATTTAATGTAATTGGAGAAGTTTTAAATCTGCACCAGACCAGCCATGTGGCTGTCTGCTGCTTCTTCTGAAGTCAGTGTTAACTTCCACAGGATGTTAAACTCACAGATGCCTCATATGCTTCAGAATTTATTAACTGAGTCTCAGATTCCTTCTAAAGAAGCGCAAGTTTCCAGTGACATTTTGTCCTGCTGCTGCTAACGGCTTGTGTGATCCACAAAAACCTTTTCCTGTCTGCAGGCATTAGACCACAGGGTTCAAACTTAGATCTCTCTGCTTGGAATGACTCAGTCACTAAATGCCAAAAGGAGAAGAGGGCTTTGGAGGGAGTTCATCAGGCAGAAATAACCATTTCATTTTTCTTTATTCTCTCCCATTCTCATTCTCCTGGTAAGGGGAAAGGACAAAAAAACCCCATTGTCTACTTGGATCAATGCTGCGAGACTCCAGCATGCTGCACAAACAGGAAGGGGCCATGTTTTTCTAGGTATTAACTCATGGCAGCACAGTGAAGTGTTGCCAACTTGTGCCACTGCCCAAAAGAGCTGTGTAAATTGTGAGGGTGAGCAGGATGCTTTGGGAAGAGTCACTGCTGGACTGAGCTCACGTGGGCTCATTGAAAACCACGCATGGAGCTCGTGCTGCTCTCCGGAAGCACCTCGGATGAATTCTTTGGGTTTTCAGTCTGTTGCTAGGGCAGGGTTTAGCTTCTCACCCAACTCTGTGCACTAGTCTTGGCCTCTCCCTTCTCAGAAAACTGCAAGGTGAGGAGAACAAGGTGAGGAGAGCATGGACGGGGGAACAAGGTGAACCACCTGCCCAAGAACAGCAGCCAACCTGCCACTGGGATGACGGAGGTGAGGTGCAGTTGCCACAGTCTCTTTTTTAGATGACCCTCTTTGGTCTGGTTTCAGCATGTTGGGCCCCTCTGATAAACATCATCTCTATGTTTGCTGTGGCTGGCCCATCCCTGGAATGTTCAAGGCCAGCCTGGACGGGGCTCGGAGCAACCTGGGATAGTGGAAGGTGACCCTGCCCATGGCAGGGGCATGGAATGGGATGGCCTTTAAGTTCCTTCCAACTCAATCATTCCATGATTCTATGATTTTATGTTTGTTACAAAGTCTTTTTTCACACTTATTCCCTTTTTTTCGACTAGCTGGAGGACAACTCTGAACAAGAAAAGCAAATCCATGACAAGATGAAAAAGGCTCATCCTAAAGCAGAGCGTGACCTCAAAATAACAACTGCCAACCTCAATGAGATTAAATGAGCAAAACTTGGGAGATGTTGTAAGGAATTTTCATGGTTTAATGTGTCAGTTGGAATGGAATTTCCCAGGGTACAAAATCCTACTGGGTGCAATTGTGCTACGTCACAGCTCTGACAGCATCAGCTACAGCTGAAAAGTCCCCTGGCCATAAATTCACTGGGAAAATTCAGTCATACCCAGATCTCTTCAGCATTAACCCGATGACAAGCACAAGTACAGTTCAGTAATTCAGGCAGGCAGAATCAGAAATACAAGATTTTGTTTCCTAAGTCTTTCTCTGACTCATTGTCTGATATTTGTAATTCATCTTCCACACTCACCCACATATAAAATGTGTATAATCACTGGGAAGTTATGAGGCTTAAATGATTCATGTTTATGTAAGGCCTTCTGATCCTCAGATAAAAACTGTTTTAGAATTGCAAAATATTATCACAAATTAGAACTTTATTTTAGTGTCACTATTGACTGCTTCAGTGATGGGTCTGCCAGCACTGCTCTGAGAAACCTCCCCTTAGAAATTAACTTCCTGGAATACAAATATCCAACTCTATATTATCCAAACCACTAATTTACCTAGTTAATGAGCTAAGTAGCAAAAGCAATGTGTACAGTCATTAATACATACTGCAAGCTTTGCTAATTCAAATTCTCCACAGGGAGTACAAGGTCCTTGTACTTCAGAGCAAGGCCACCGGCACACTTAAGTGACAGAAGAAAAATTAAGTGTTTTAATCCTTCAGAGCTGCAAACAGGCTCAGCTCCCCAGGCTGCTTGAGCCTTTCTGTGCAGATCAGTTAATGATGGGGTAAGAAGAGCTTCCACAAAGGAAAAAGGGACTTAAGTGCCCTGCCAGTCCCACTAAGGAGACAGGACACTAAATGTCAGCTGTTCACTACAGAGCAGAAACACTAATTTGGCTTAATTCATTTGCTGTAACATCCTACCTTTGCCACCCCACAACAGGCAGATTGTGCAGCTTTGACTTTTTGATAAGACTGAGTTGGCATAAAAGATTAATACGGCCCTTTAAACCTACCCTGTTAATATGGAGTCTGGAGCCTATCACTCTTTAAACCCTTAAATAACAGAACCAGCTGAGATCTAGTATTTATTTTTCCCTAGGCAGATGCTGATGTTTTCTCTACAGCAGATTCTGACTTCTCTATGAGCTTGTGAAACCCCTGGGCTTGGAAACATTTGCCTTTTAGCTCCCAGTGACTGAACAGTTCAGCCAGCTCTGAATCCAGCTTGTCTTACGTATTATCCACTCACTGGAAACTCCACTGTGAAGTCTGGGGAACTCTGTGCTCACTGCAGATCTCCTGCCATGCTGCTCTGACCATGAGAAAGGTGATGTGTTCCAGGATCCTCCTCAGGCAGTCAGCAAAGATGTCTGAAAGACCTTTCCATGGACTCTACTGTCCTCCAAGGCACTGTCCCTCTCACTCTGGAAGGAAAGGTGGTAAATCAAACAAGAAATGAGGCCACAGTTCACAGGATGCGCAGTGTTATCATTCTGAATTAAAGTATTTATTTCGTCCAAGTATTTCAGTGTTCAAATATTTAACTAGACACTCAGCATTTCAACAAAAACATGACACACAGACCTAGATTGCAGCTATTTCTACGAACAAGCCTCTATTTCCCTCAAGTAACCAAATCAGCTTGATTATATTCCTGAAGGCCAAATTCCAACATCATACAGGAAGCCAACCATGCTGCAGATACCATCAGCTGTCTGCTGAAACACCTGGCCAGGCATTCCTGCCTTCTTGGCTCAGTATTTCCAGCTGTAGATCTCTCCCAGGAAATAAAATCCAGTTGAGCTGACAAACACATAGAGAAGGAGTGAAGAAATTAAGATTCTTGTTCATATTCCCACAAATTTCTCTCACATCTCCTGCTCACAGACACTGCTGTGCTCATATGTCTAGTCCAGTCACTCCAGGTAGTGAGGAGCCGGAAGAAGACCTGGAAGCTGAGGTTATATTTGAATAGAATGCTCTGAACATGTTCTAATGACTAACACAAATTGATAGCATCAATAATAAGGAACATTTCCATTTCAATTCACTTTAGAAATGTGAGCTAATTAATTCTCATCCATATCAGGAGATAGGTCCATGTTGTCAGACACCTTGCAAGTGGGAAAATAGGTAGAGGGGCTTGTCCAGTGGCACAGAAAGCAGCAAGGTCAGTTCAAGCAGGGCAGGGCCACAGGAAGAACACAGTTGCCATGGCTGAGATGGCAGATCTCACGGAGATGCCCCAGAGTGAAAGCAAAGCTGGAGGTGGACAAACAGCTCATGGAAGCAGAGAAGCGTAAGCTCAGTGTAAGCGTGGAGTCCCTACGGAAATCCAGGGGGAGAGACCAGCAGGGAATTCCTCACCAAACCAATGCAGCCACAGGTGCAGCCATGAGTGCAAGGCAGAATCCGGCTCTCCAGTGGGAGCTGCTGATGCCAGGAAGCAGCTGTTGGCAGCTGATGCTGAACACTGCCCATCCTGGCTGATGGAGGAGGCATCCCTCGCACAAAGGTCAGGACACTCTGCACTCCCCCGGGCTACTACAGTCATCCCAGTGCAATTACCAAATGGAATAAACTGAGTTTGCCAGGGAGGGAGGATATCTTGGCCCTTGAAGCCTTACTCAGCATCGTATGACTGACCTCTCTCTTCCAGCTGAACTCCCATGCTCGTGTTCACCGGCTGGAAGATAACCTTGCTGAGGCCAATGCCCAGCTGGCTGCAGTGGAGGAGAGCCAAGCTGAAAATAAAGCCATCAGGCTCCAAGGTAAATTCCTTGACAGCTTTGTGCAATGTTACCTCCCTCGGATCCTCCTGTTCCCCTACATTTCATTCGGCTCTGGCAGCCGTGCCCTGTCTCCTCTCACAGATCTGCCCAATCCTTCTCTCTCACTCCAGTCACATTGAATTAGTTCCTCTCCTGCTTCTTTATGCAGTTGTTGCACAGCCAAAACCAGCCAGCTGAGTTGGGAGCACCAGGAAGCTCAGAGCAGGCTTAACCAGACTGTCCAGTAAAGATCTCTCTCACTTTGCAAGCAGATGACTTGAGGAGGCTGCTGGATGAGGACTCCAAGGTGCTGGGGAACACCAGCTGCCTGCAGAGGCTGCTGCTGTCATGGGTCATGCACTGCCTGCTCCTTTGAACGTTGTCTGCTTCAGAGTAACAAATCTGTCGTTAGCCCTCACAAAGAACTTCCTCATCCAAGTTATTCTCTGGGCTTGTCACCAGCTGATCTTGGAGGGGATGTGGGGGACATGAGCCCTGTATGGATTTGGAAATAAGATATGGAGTCTCCCATGAGTTGGCAGCAGAGCTGAACACACACAGCCTCCTGATTCTCAGTCCACTGTCCATTCAGTGGATTGTGCAGCAGTTTATTTACAGAGATCACATAAGTCTGGCTCAAAATATATCAACATTTCATCTCCCTGTCTGACACCTGCGTCTTGGAAATTTCTGCTTATTTCCAAAGAGTAATTCTAGAGCTGCACCTGTACATCACCAGTCTGGCAAGGATTCTGTGTTCAGAACAATCAGCAAATGGGTTTACCGTCATAATTCTTTGAAACACTGTTTGAGAGAAAACAGGGATGGTGACAGGCCAAATTCTGTTTTCAGTTGTATGAGCTCAATTCAATTCACTGCAATACAGCAAAAAACAGGTAAGGAAAAAAAAAACTTAGCTCCTGAACAGGAAGATATTTTGAAGGCTGAGATGTTTCTAGATGGTCCAGAGCTGCGTGGTTCAAGTGGAGCTTGTGCTACTTTGAGTCCTGCGTGGCTGCTGTGGGAGCCCAGCCAACACCAAGCAGGATTTGGACCTGATGAAAAAACAGCTGGAGGAAGAGGAGAAAAGCAAAGCTGAACTGCATTTCCTGGTCCCTAAACTCAACACTGAAGTCACAGTCTGGAGGACCAAGTAGAGGATTGGTGCCACTGATAGAACCAAAGAGCTGGAGGAAACCAAGTGAGCACTCAGCTTTCAGGGAGTCTGGGGCTTAGGGCAGTTTCATTATTTAGTTTGGCTGCTGAGTCACAGCTTATGGATGTGATCTGTTGGGATGTAATTTGGTAAGAGAGAGAGAAAGCAAAGGGCTCCAGCCAATAGAAGGAAAATAATACTTGCAATAACAGAGACTATTGAGACCTAACATTGGTATACTGACAACAGAAAACAAACCTTTCTGATGAAGGCTTGAATTTGTGTAACCTTTTTAAATTTCAACAGGACTTTACTCTTCTATTAGCCCTACAAAAGCCACTATAATTTCCTAAGGATAAAGCAAGCACCAAAGCTTTTACAGTCTATTTTCTGAGACTGCTGCCAAGATACCGTCTTTTCCCTGGTGAAAACAGTGATGGTGCTCAGGAGGTGAGGGCTGCTGATTCCACCACTCTTCAGCTCCATGAACTACTCACCCGGATATTTCTGCCATCTTTCCTTCAGGATTAAGTTTGCTGTGAGGCTCCAGAAGCAGAGGAGACAGCGGGATCAGTCCAAGCCTGGGCTGCCAACATGGAGAATACTAAGCAGAGGCTTCAGAATGAAGTGGAGGAACTCACTGTTGACTTGAAAAGGCAAGAAATCCAGCTACTCAGGAGTGTACTCAGCCTGACCACCAAGATCTAAGACCTGGTACCAGAGGCTCTGGGAGTCTTTCTGTTTACTCAGGTCGGCTTTGATCCAGTTCCTTATTTCTTAAAGTCTCTCTATTAAACGTCAAGCAATCTGTATGGCCATGAGAAGCAAGGCTAAGACTTCTCACATCAAGAGAAAACCCAGATGAGAGCCACAGCTAATTCCTGGGAGCACACAGCATGCTTCTTATAAGCTCATTAGCTGACTTCCAGAAACAAGAGTACAGCTAAAGCAAAAGCCCTCCTTTACTGCAAGGCAAGGTATTCATCTCCCTTTAAAGGATAATGATATCCTGCTTTGAACTTTTCAGTGTTGCAGTACTGGTGGGTTGGCCACTGGTTATTAACTACCAAACTCAAAGCAGACCTAAACAACACAGTTTAAACACCAGCTCCTTCATTAAATTAGTATTTCTACTCTTGCTCACATTAGTGTAAGAGCATGAATAGTAGTGCAACTGTGGGATATTTGAATAAAAATGTTACTTAAAATAGGCACAAAGACCGCTCCAAATCCACTGAAGAACTTGGGTACCTGCCAATGCCTGCAGTTGGCTTTAGAACAGATCCCAAGAGCCGAAAATCCCACATACAGCATTGCATTACTGGGCTGAAAAAATCTGTTTCCCCATCCCTTTCTTTAATGAAGCAGTTCTTTATTCTATGGTTCCTGTGGTGTGCTTGTCACCATGGTATCTGAACACATGTGTGGATCATAAGGATATGTAGAATATTTGTGATTAAAAGCTCCTAGGAAAGAAAAGTGTACCTTTATTCTTTCCCTTCATGACAAGCAGTTAAACACAGTCTAAAATAGTCTTGAATAACATCTTGTTTGTAACTGAATCTGCTTTGAAATAGAAAAAGTCGCACTGATCAACCCAGGCAATTACCAACAGCACATCTGCGCAAGGAACATCTGAAGTGGAAAACATTTGCTCCACAGCAGCATCATTATAACCACAGGAGCAAGGATGACTATCACACTGATGGGAACTGGGTGATCTTGTTAAATTCCTAATGGTGAGGAAAGACAGCCTCGTAAACATTTTAATCATCCATTCACAGTGACCAAGAGAAATGCTGCCAGTCTGTAGAATGGCTGCCAATTTAACTGTGACTGGCTGGCAGGACATGCAGAGAAGTGAAGTGTGAAAAAACTTGTGTCCAGTGAATGCTTGCCTTTATTTTTCCAGGCCAGTGCTGCTTTTGCTGCTCTGGACAAGAGGCTCACAGCCTTTGGTGAGATGCTAAAGGAAAGGCAAAAAAAGGGCAAAGAGCTGCAGGTGGAAGTAAATTCACAGAAGGAATGCACACAACTGAAAATGTAGAGCTTAAGGCTGCCTATGAAGAATCCTTGGAGCATCTGGAATCTAAGAAAAAAGAGAACAAGGCTCTTCAGGTTAAGTACTGGTTTGATGTACAAAAATTCTGCACATCATAAGCCCCTTGATTCCTACTGAATGATCTCTTGGGGTTTATTCCAGCACCAATTCCACTTTCCTTATTTCTAGCAGTGCTTTCAGTCTCTGAGGACATTAATTTGGTGCAACAAAAGAGAGGCTGCAGTGCCAGTTCTGGCTACCAGCATCCCCTAATTCTGAGCAATTCACTTGGGGGGGGCTGTTAACAACAGCCAGCTTTACCCTGGGAAGATGACATTCCCTTTAACCTTTGTGGAGAGGATTCAGCATCTCCAGCAATCAGATCAAAGCAAGTCAGTCAGACTCCTCTCACTCTCCCTCTTTTGCATCCCTTCTCTGTACTGGCTGTTCAGTGATACCAGTTCCCCCTCGCCCCCTTTTTTTTTTTACACTTCTGTAAATTACAAAAATTGATCTTTTACAGGAGGCTGGAAGATGACACTGTAAACTGTAAACATTTAGAAGATGCTACAGCCTGCTGTCCTTGTGGCCAAAAGAAAACAGTGATGGACACTCTGGCACACACCCAGTGTTTCCTGGGCTCTGCCCCCAGCTCTTTGCTCCAGCCTCCATCAGCTGGCAGAGAGCCCCTCTCTGCTCCAGGGAGATGATGTGGTGTCCTGTTCCCATTTTGTGAGAGCAACCATCTGAAAGGGGGAGAGGGGAAGGCTGGATAAAAACTGTGAAAAAATTCTCTTTATTTAGTGGGCTTCATTCTTCCACCTCTGTGAACACACACAGCTAGCAGGACTCATTCAGAAATCCAGGACAATATTTAGCAATGAAAGAAAAGGGCAGCTGATATAAAGTGACTGAAACCATTTCATGCTATTTCCAGTCAAAGGATCTGTCTGGTGCACTCGGTAAAGATCATAGTCCTGAAATAAACCTATCACATGCAATATCTGTTTTCTTCCCTAAAGGAAATTAAGGATCTAATCAATCAGCTGAGGAAGAGAGGGAAGAACACTCAGGAGCTGCAAACGGTGAGGCTGGAGATTGAGAAGGACGAACTGCAGGTGGCACTGGAGGAAGCAGAGTCTTCCTTGGAGGTATCAATGCTGCAGATGTGAGAGATTCCTGCCAGCCTGGTGCCTGCTGCCCACATACCACCAGATGGATTTTGCATGTATAACTGGATGGATTTTGTATGTATAATCACGTAGACCATAATTACATTATGTACATAATAAGGCTGCAGCATGGAGGTTTTAAGGTAGACATTAGGAAAGTTTGATAATCATTAAAGGGAATTATTCCTTGGACCAGATTGTCTGGAGTTTACAGGCTCTGTTATTGGAAGTTAAGTGCAGTCTGGTCTCACATCAAGTGGGACTGGTTTGGCAGGAGGTGATCCAGTTTTCAGGCAGTACATTTTTAGGATGACCTCTTGAAATCTCTCCAGCCCTGATTTAAAAGAAGGTATTCATGAATGGCTTGGTACAAAATCCTGGTATCTCAGTTTTAACAGGTTTGAAAAGTTACTGTATTTTTATTACTTGGTGGGCAATAATTTGATACAAGGGCTGGATCAGACTCAAGATAACAGACTGCTGTACCATATGCTTCACTGGAGTCCACAGAAACACTCACCAGCATGCAATTGAGTCTCTGCAGGCGAGTCTGGAGACTGAAGGGTAGTGCTGAAGATCTCTGCCTGGAAATGATGGACACTGAGCTGACCAGAATGGAAATGCCGCTGGATTGGGCCAGGAGGAACAACAGTGAGCTTGTCTGGACCTGAATAAACTACAACAGAATGGCCAGGTAAACCAGAGAGGCTGGATGCAGCTCCTGGATGGAAAATAACACCAGTTCTATTTTATACTTAAGCAACAAAGCAGTAGATTATGTACTCTTGTTTAGACAGAAATCTTGAACACACTGAGAATTTACATTCAAAAGCCCTGGTTCTCCCACTCACACCAATTTCAATCTGCAGTAGTTTCAACAAATCTTATACAAGACAAGCATTACTATCAACTTTTGTCAAACTGAAAACCCAAGAACTATTTATATGTAATTAAACCCAAAAAGTTCCATGTTTAAGAAAAGTTGTTATTGCTGTTTGAATAGAATAGCCAAGAAATGGACTGGAAACCAACAGAGATGTAAAACTAGAGAGCTTCCTTCAGCTCTTCATTGCTAAAATAAAACTAAGTAAGAAAATTAGTAAAAAGCTGTCTCTTTGTTGGAATAAAGTGATACAACTGCTGCCAAAAATCCAATTCTAGTAACTTAAAGACTAACAATAAAGATTCTATTTCCCTATACACATCTATACACACACACACTCAAACCTAACCTGTCTTCAGTTACATCAGCCTCAAGCAGAAACGATTTTCTTAAAGTCAGTGTGGCTAGAGTGACAGGCAAACAAGATGCTGAGAGGGCTGGGGTTTTCATGGGGTTTGGTTTTAAGTTTTGCTTTTTCAAAAAAAAATCTGGCATCACCTTAAAGAACAGCTTTGCAGAGAGACCTCCTACAACTTTCAGCGTCCTCTCCCTTCATTATTTATATCAATCTTTCATCTGCTTTCAGGACCTTTGGATCCAAAGGGATGAGGATGCTCACCAGCACGAGGTGCTGCAGGAGCTGTAAGTGCTGCCTCTGCCCACCTCAGAGAGAGCTGGAAGAAGTGCAGGCTGGCCTGGAGGGCAGTGAGCACTCTGGAAAGCTCTAGGAGCAGGCAGAGGTCACGGAGAAGGCATGAACTCAGTGTCCATGCACAGAAAAAATAGAACTATTTATGCATCAGAATTTATGTGTGTGTGGTTTAACATGAAATCTTAACTCCAGGTAAGAAATGCAGGATTAGGCCAATAATGCATAAATATCAGTGGTCTATAAGGCAAGTCTGATAACTCCATGGAACATGAAGAGCTCAGTCTTTAAAGATATTACACTCATAGCAGGATTTTCACAAAAGCACCATCTTGGTCCAGCTTTGCTCCTAGCAAGGCTTATGAAAAGACTTTTAGCAAATTTGGTGGAACAGTTAAGACACCGCTGAGGGAAAACCCACCCTAAAATGGACAGCACAAAATTCTACCTCCACTGAAACCAGAGTTTTACAGTTGTTTCCATGGTGCTCAGATTTCTTCCATGGACTGTAGCCCTCAGTGAGATCCATTGTAGTGAAGTTTGAAGCCTCCTTGTGTTACAGACCGCAGTATGAAATAACATACCTGCTTCTTCAGTTTGTGCACAGATTTATGAAGCCACTTTAACATTCACTATTAGAGTCTGCAGTGTTTTTCCATCAAGACCACCCATGATAACATTTCCAAGGAGAAGAGTGTAACTTCTGGAAAGGACTGATAATCCAAGAAGCACTTCTCAGCTGCAATTATGGGACATTGGCTATAAAAACTGAGTCGTAAATGTGGCTTTTATTTGAGTAGGATAAAAAATACAACCAATACCTTCCCCTCCAATTGACCGATAATAAAAGGATACATTTTAAGCAGGTGAGCTGCTATCTCCATACTAAATTGGGGGTTTAAAACTTATTTGTTATATAAAACCCACATAGCACTAAACTTGTGCAGCATTGTGGAACACAATGGCACATTTACACTATGTTGTTTTGCTGAAGAGCAGCCTGTGTTACTAGAATGCAATTTTTCTATTAAAGCCTTTGTAGCTCTCTTCCATAGAGTGTTTTTATTATTATTATTATTATTTTTACAGCAGCAACAACAACAGTCCTCCAATGATTCATATCAGTAAACAGTAAGCACTAAATGAGCTGTGGGGCTCATATTTTCCATGAGATAAAAAGATGCATCCATATCATAAACTGTGGAGCAGAGACTATGTTTGTTGAGAAAGCAATCAAATATAGCTTCAGTCGGGTCTAAAGCCAGCTGCTGATATTGCAGCAGAGCTTTGAAATAAATAATATTGGTATATAAACTCAAATCCAACAGAAATTCAGAAAAATGGATGCAGACTTCAGGCCTTGGTAAACAACAGGGTCTGTTTCTGCCTCAGCGGTGTATCATCGTATCATTCACAAATCATCTCTGGCAGCTGTATGGAAGAGAGGAGCCGGTAAGAAAGATGTTTTGGGTCACTACAATTTCTTTCTGCCCTCTAAAATCAGTTTGTTTACTATTAAATGAAAGCTGGGGCCTGACCTTCAACACATTACTAATGAGCACGAGGAAATCATCAGTGAGCACTGAGCAGGTGATGAGGGAGCAAAGAAACCTGTGGTTAATGTAAGTCACCTTCCCACCTTTCTGCCCTTTATGGTGGTAGCTGGAAACTTTCAGGTATATATTCCATCATTTCTCTCCAGTGCTGATTTGAAAGCAGTGTTAATAATAGATGTCAGCACTTGCATTGCTTTTATGATCCTGAATGGCAGGATGCATGTTAGCTCTCTGATTGCAGCCTGGCAGAATTAATCCACAAAAGAAGAAATTCACTTTCACTCTGCCTCCCTGGTAATCTGCATCACAGATGGCACCCTGAGGAATTCCTCCATTTCCTCTTGATTTGTCCTTTCTTTCACTTATTACACAACTCCACTCCTCACACCTATCAGCCCTCCAACAAAGAGTAGGCTGGGTTCCCTCTCCAGCGAGTCAGTGGCATTCGGAATTGGCAGAGGGGAGCAGAGCTGCCAGCACTGAGCAGATTGCTCCTTTGGCACTGTGCTGACAACTGGCACTTCCCAAATATCACAGCTAGCTGGGGATTTAACGCACAGCATTTCCTCCCAGACTGACACTGAGCCTTCTGCCACCTTTGTGCTTTCTGTTACTGCGTGCTCAGACAATGTCTTCACCCTCCACATACAGCACATGCTCAGACACCTTCTTTCCACTGGAGGGTGGAAATAAAAGTCTGAAGTGTCATTAGAATAAAAACTATTGATTTAATAACAGGTGGGGATACACCTTTGACTAGTCCAGTGGTTCAAAACAAGGACCCCACCACCTGGTTTATGGTTCAGTCTAGACTTGTCCGAAATGTCAGGGACTAATTCCAATGATTTCAGTGAACTCTGGATCCAGCCTTCAAAAAGGCAGCCTGTGATACACAATAAAATTGAAGATATGGCAAAATTCCTCAGAAGGTAACACACAGATTTTAAATCTACATATCCTGCCTTTCCATGTCTGTATAAATAGCTGTGCTCTCAATCTGTTTCATACCTTCCTCACAGGCTTCCTGTGTGGCAAAAGATCTGTGTCAGGAGCAGGATCATTATGCGCACCTGGAAAAGATTAAGAACAACTATTAAATTGCAACAAAAGACCTGTAAGTCAAGATGGAATAGGCAGAACAGTTAGCCCTAAAAGGAGGGGGGAAAAGAAACACCATTATGAAACGCCAGGGTAAGAAAAACATGTACAAATATATTAGAAAGACTATTCCAACAGAGCAGCTATGAAACTCTTTCCTGCACCTGAGCTTCCACATTCAGCACAAATACCTGAAAAGGAACATTTTCATTTAACAACCAGGATGTCCCAAAGGGAATGCACTAATTCAAGGATTCCAGACTAGGCAGAAAAGCTGCATGTGGGATACTCTGAACCCACTGGAGCGCAAGGAAATTTCAGCACTTTGCACCCCGTGCAGAACTCATCTATAAGAATCTTTATGGTGCCTGAATGCAGCAGTAACAAGCCACTGCTCTCAGCAGCTGATCTACACCCACAAGGGAGAATTTGGAAGGTGTGCTGTCATCAGCAGCATGACCTGCTTTTTATTTTTCAACTGCAACAAAACTCTAGAGCGTGAGTAACTTCAAAATCCTGGGGTAGATACCATCATCCTATTTCTGACACTCACAATGGCACATCAGTTGTCCTTCTGCTCCTCTTCAGATGAAGGAACTGGAAACAGAGCCAGACACCAAACAGAAACACCGTGTGGAGACTGAAAATTCTGCACAAGAACAAGAGGTCTCTAAAGGAGCTGGTCTTCCACAAAAAATGGCTACAAAACCAACCAGATGGGAAAGATGCAGAACCAACTGTAAATGAGGAGGCTGTAGGTCTTCCCTGCTCCAGTTCATTGTTTCATCACTTGGGATTTTGACTGGATGAATCCGACAGGTCCCTTCCAGCTTGAGGTGTTCTGTGATCACACAATGGCACCTGGTGCACACCAAGGGTATTTCCCTCTCCAAAACATATGCTGCAGGAAGCACATGTTCAGTTCATACTGACAGCATCCTTAGACATGCAGATCTTTGTAGACTTGGATGCACCTTTTGAGACAGTCACTGGAATGTGTGCATCACTCTACAAAGGATTGTTCTCCTCTGCCTTTTGTGCAGACACTTCCTGTCCTCAAGTACAGTCTCTGATGTGTGCACAGACATGAACACACAATTTATAAAATACTTATTAACTACCACTCTTCAGGGTCATGCCCTCCTTGATGTCACCATGCACAAATTTCAGACACGTTCCAGGTCAATTTTTTCCAGTGCAAAGATTTCTCTTGTTAAATCAAACCATTTCTGGTACAGGAACAGAGCCTGGCCAATTAAAGGAGGTCGATACACAAACTAGAAGATGCAGAGGAGAGGGAGAAGGGATGGCTCCATTGGCTCTAAACAGCTGCACACGAGGTACTGTGTCTCAGGCTTTGCTTCCTGGGGAGGTTATCCAAGGCCTCAATCCTCTTCCTCTGCATCAGTGGCTCAGGGAAGTTGGAGCTTGCGTGTTTGAATCCACCTGCCATGAATTTATTAGAGCAGAAAAGGGTGTGGGATGGAGATGAGGAAAACATAGGTGTGTTCTCAACTCCAGCTGACTCATGCAGTTCCCTGCGAAAGGGAAGGAACAGAGATATTCCACAAGTCTCTTTAGGCACAGAGGTACTTCTGGAACATCTAATGGATAGTATGGATACGTTTTCACCAGTGGTGAAACAGAAAGGGAAAAGGAGAAGCATCCTTCTACTCCCCAAATGGATGCACAGTAAGGGCTAAATCTGTTCTTAAGGGCACCAAAACTGCACGGCCAGGACCACTCTTAGGAAAAGTCCCCCTCATCCTGGCACAGTACCCCAGGATATTTCTGTACACTCCAGCAGTCCAGCAGGGAAGACAGGGAGCAAAACTACACAAAGCAAATACCCAGTTCCTAAACCCTCTCCTTCCTCTGGGGTAAAAACAAGGAGTAGCATCTCAGTGTTTCTGAAAGTGATTTCTTCCCACAGCAAGAGGTTTGATGGGCCTGTGCCTAAACATTATAGCATTCCTACCTTCTTTCTTAAGAAGGTTTTGAAAGGTAAAGAAGGTATTAAGGCAACACCACTTCAATGTCCTCTTTTCTTCCAGAGTACTATTTCAAAGAGTTGCCCATTGAAATATTGCTATAGCATGGGAAAAAACAACAGGTTTGAGATATCAAGTGGCCTGCATGAGAAAAGAATATACGACAGAAAAAGTGTGAAAGAATCTGCAGACAAAAGAATTATCTGTGTGTGAGTCTCAAAACCTTGCAAATAATACCTCCCTGGTATATCCAGAATGATGGAACACATCCAACACAATGTGAAGGATCTGTGCTGACATTTAGGATTTTTCAAGTCAAGGATGGGAGATGTGATCCAGGTCATCTTTTGCAAATAACTCCTTTCATCAACAGCCTTTATTCATAGTCTTATTAAGGCTTATTGTATGGGGAAAAACTTGTGAGAAAGCAGAACATCATATTCTGCTCAAACTTCAGATGTAAGGCATCGCAGGGTGCTGCAACAGGAGGGCAGAGAGCACAGAAAGAGCAAATTCAAACGAGCTGAGAGGCAAAAACAGCTAGCAATGTACACCTAGAATGCACTCACAGCATGACCTTTCATCACCAATTACCTGTTTGTGTATCTAACAGCCTGCTACCGGAAGATCTCTTTTTGACGAGCTGCTACCCTGTAGCTGAATGAGGATGTCCCAGCTTAAATCTTTTTCATATATACCTTAAGGTCAGATTGCACCTAAACCACTTTCACTAAGATCAGCTCAGCCTTGCTTCTGAGGCTTTAATCTCAAAAGCATCGGCATCCTTCCTGGATTAGTGCAGCGCAATTGTATCAGCATTACAGCAGGAACAGTGGTGGAAAATTCTTCGGGAAGCTTCATTTGAGGCAGGGTCTTAGTTTTTAATGCTTAAAACCTCTGCAGAGTTCCTCATTTAGATGCTCTCCCTCCATCTGGTGAAAGTCATTTTGTAAACATAAAACCGTACTTAAAATGTAATTTCGTTGCTGTTACGTAACTCTACTCGGCCTAGTTGTGTGTCTTTAATCCCTGCAGCTGAGGCAGTTTTATTGTTAAGCCAATAAGGGAGGCACTGGTTACACATCTCGCAGCCACAGAGCCACAGGACCACTGACAGAGGCCATCGACTCTCACCTCCTTCCTGAACACGAGACCTTGTATTGCACTTTTGCCATCCTGACAAATATTTCGGATCCATTCTTAAAACTTCTAAGAGCAGCCCTACATCCTGTCAAATCAGTTCCTAACACAGGGTTTCACTACTTCAAAGTAGTCACTGGCAATTTTTTACCCAGATCTGCCTTGTTGTGATCTTAGCTTATGACTTCTCGCCCTACCCTGTGGACATAAGAGAACAAATTGTTCCTTTCCTCAGAGCTGCAGCCTTTTATCTATTCGAAGAGTACGCACATCTTCCCTCAGTCTTCTGTTCTCTCAACAGGCTCAGCTGAAGGCATGTGTTCAAAGACCTTGATCATTATTGCCACCTTTTTCTCCAAATTATCCACATTTCGCTGGCGCACAGGACTCTGATGCTCTTCTAATGCAACTCACCAGAGCAGGTTTCCTCTGCGTGTGTTACTTGGATTTTCTTACCCACATGGACCTGTGTGGTGTTTACTTCATCTGCAAAAAGATATTTTTTGTTCCAGTTCAGCTTTTGACCCTCAGCAGCCCCTCCACCCTTCCCTGCCTGCAGCACAGCCAGCTGTCCTGTTCCTAGTGGTGTAAATCTGAAGCTGATGGAGTTGAAGTGAACAGCAGTGCACCTGCTGTTTAACCACATCGCATTTTTTTCCAAAGAGCTCCCATTTTGAATCCTGGTTCAGCCACAGTGTTTATTCTGAACTTGATCTCAGCTCCAGATGCAGTAATTGCATTATTTCATCACAGATGAGTAACGCACAGGTAATTCCCTGTACAAGCACTGATATTAAGTACTTACTCTCTCAACCAGTTTTGCAACTCCTTTAGAGCAGTATCACCTAGACTGGTTTCCCAGTTTATTATTAGAATATCCTGCAAGCCAGTGTCAGCAGCTCTACTAAAAATCAAGATATATGACATGCATTGCTTCGCCCTTATCTGCAATCCTTGTTATGCTGCCAGAAGAGGAAATTAGATTGGCTCAATTCATTCCTGACAAAGCCATACTGGCCAGCATTCACCTTCTTTTTTTCCTTTGAGATGCTTATAAATTGTTTATTTTCTCTCAAACTCGAAATTAAACTCGCTACTCTATTTCTCCTCAGTATATCTGGGAGTCACTTATCTCTCCCCATTCTCCCACACTTTTTTGTTCGTTGTTGTTGTACTTGAGCTCACAAAATCTCATGAGTTTGAAGGAGCCAAACCATGAGACCCCAAAGAGAAGGCAGTTCCTCAAGGGGATTGAGAGCAGGGCAAATTATTGCTAGTGCACTTACTTTGATATTCCAGCCCTCAATCACAGATTCATGGATTGGTTTGGGTTGGAAGGGACCTTAAAGATCATCCAGTTCCACCGCTCTGCAATGGGCAGGGACATTGTCCACTATCCCAGGCTGCTCCAAGCCCCATCCAACCTGGCCTTGGGCAACCTGTGCCAGGGCCTCCCCACCCTCACAGGGAAAAACTTCTTCCCAATATCCCATCTAACCCTGCCCTCTGGCAGAGGGAAGCCATTCCCTCTTGTCCTGTCCCTCCAAGCCCTTGCCCAAAGTCCCCCTCCAGGTCTCCTGGAGCCCCTTTAGGCCCTGAAAGGGGCTCTAAGGTCTTGTTGGAGCCTACTCTTCTCCAGACTGAACACGCCCAGCTTTCCCCCAGAGCAGCCCTGTCCCCTCCAATGGCATCTTGGCCTGTATCGGGGATGGTTTGGCCAGCAGGACCAGGGCAGTGATTGTCCCCCTGTACTTGGTGTTGGTGACACAACGCCTTGAGTGCTGTGCTCAGTTTTGGGTCCCTCACTTCAAAAAGGACATTGAGGTGCTGGAGCGTGTCCAGAGGAGGGCAAAAGGCTCACGAAATGTCTAGAAAACCTTATGAGGCATGGCTGAGGGAACTGGGTTTGGTTAGTCTCGAGGAGGTCCAGAGGGGACCTCAGTGTGGATTTATTTGCTCTCATATTTGAGGCGTTTTGTCTCCATTATGCCAGTGATACCCCACTTGCAGTACATGTTCTCTGTGATGTATTCTGTAGGATGGGTTTTTGAGTGTTGCTGGTTGGGACCTCAATCTGGTGTACGTGTCCAGTATTGTGGCACCTCTGTATTTTCGGAGTCATCTACTGGGTACAATTAATAATCACACCTTTGGTTTTTTCTCCTCAGAGAAACAACCAGAGGTGGGGAGATACCTTCCTTTTTCCCCCTCTTTTTTTCCTTCCTTGTCCTCCAGGCTGACTACAGTAGTAGACCTGAAAGGGGAGTGTATTGAGGTGGGATCCAGTCTTTTCTAGCGTGCCTGCAGTGAGAAGACTGAAGGAAATGGCCTTAAGATAAGGCACTGGAAAGTCAGGTTAGATGTTAGAAAATTTTTTTCACTGTTTGGGTGGTCAGACTTTGGAACAGCTTGCCCAGGTAGGTGATGGACTCACCACCCCTGGAGACGTTTAAGAGGCGCCTGGGTGATGTGGTTTAGGGGTCACAGTAGCAGGGGTGGATTGACAGCCGGATTTTATGACCGTAAAGGTCTCTCCTTACCTTGTCAATTCCTTAATTCCCAGCCTCTCCCGCCCCGCCCGGAGGGGCCGCGCAGGCGCCGCTCCGCCCTTTGTGTGGGGAGGCGCTGGCGGCGCAGGCGCGGAGCGCGTTTCCTGCCGCCCGTGTCAGAGCCGGGCCCGCTCGGCCTCTCCCGCCGCCGGAGCGGAGTCGCGTTGACTGCCCAGAGTCCGCGAGTCCCGCTCCGCCCCC
>VXBT01004383.1:97756-121077 GCA_013400235.1 Oriolus oriolus
GTGGCTGCCCCGAGGGGCTGGGGACGCCCTGCTGAGGGTGAGGCGATGGGCACCGCTCACCCCATCGCCCTGAGGGGCCGGGGAAAGGCGGGAACGAGGAGGTGCCCCTCATATCCCCCTCCGTGCCTCCCCATACCCCCCGCTGTACCCCCTACAGCCTCCGCATATCCCCCGCCGTGGCACTGTGTTGGCAGGGCCGCAGCCCACAATCCGTGCCCATCCGGCGGCTTTATCCTGCTAACGGGGTCTCGTGTCAGGAGGTGCCCGAGAGGAGTCACCCCCCCGGGAAATCTGCACTGAGTGACTTGGGAGGGAGTGACAGTGGTAGGAGGCTGTCCTTAATCACAGATACTTGGCTTCCCGGTGTTTGGAAGTGGTGTAGGTGCTCTGAGACTAGGCAGGGATTAAAAAGTTCCCTTTCTCGCTGTCATACACATACACTCCATCTCCACTTCTGAGTCCGTATCCTGGCTGCTTCCTTGTCCAGGGACGGGCTTCCACCACGTATTTGTCACCCCATTGAGAGGTGACAGCAGCCGAGTCCTGTAAATCCCAACCTCGAGCCTTTCAGGCCTTGTACTGAATGAACTCTTGCTCTATAAAGGTGCAAGATTTCCCTTTTTGTCTCCATTTTAAAATATTTTATTGAAACTCCAAGTCAGTTGCTTTCCATTTGAAATAAAACTCAGAGAGAGCTGTTTTAAGTACTTGTTAACAAAGTCATACCAGTATCTTTCCCAGGTGAGATTCTGAGGTTGGATGACGGGAAGGCTTTGAGGTTATTAATTTGTCAAGAATCATAAAGCCAGCAGCATTTTCTGTAGTGAAATATGAGTTGGGTTTTGTCTGTGTATTAGTAAGGAATAAATGTAACTGGAAAACTTCTTTAAGATTTATCATCCCAAAGAAAATACCACTGTACCTATGAAGAGACAGAAATAGCGTTGCTTTTTGAGGTTATTATCACTGTTGTGTTTTATATGTTTGTAACCAAACCAAAATGGAAAACAGTCACTTGTAGCCAGTTATGGAGCTCAAGTAACTCAGTCAGTGGGAAGGAATGGATCATACAACTTCGAGTTGGTTTTGGGAACAGCTAAGTAAAAATACCTGAACTAGGAGTTAGGATGGAACCATGTTTTATATGTAATGCCAATCTGTGAATAAAATACCACAATTGCATTAGAAAGTGTTTCAAAATAGCTGCATTCCTTGGGGAGAGGAGACTGGATATTTTTACGTTTTATTTCGGAAAGAGTAGCAAAGGCTGAGCATTCCTTGTTGGTGGAACAGCTCTTGAACTTTTCCTGTATATGGAAATGTGCTGCTACTGAATGTTGGCATGAGCTAAAGCAAGATCCTGGAAAAAGCACTTTGCAGTTGTGTTTTCCTTATATTCACACATGGAATCTCAAATGATGGATGTCCAAGGGCAGAGGTAACCCAAATTATGTCAACATTTTCACATTAACAAAAAATAATTGGTTATTTTGCCTAGGATTGTGTGTATTTAATACTTCGTTTGACTGGTATGTGATTATTATAAGAACCGTGAAGATCATGCTGGTTAAAATGGTGAGCTGGACTTAAAGCTCAGATTGTTAAAAGTTGTACCTGAAGTACATTTGAAATGTAGCCATAATTTGCATATTTTTAGAATAACAGTGCTTGATTTCCTTAAACAAAAAATTAAATAAAATAAAAAGTCTCTCCAGTTACTTGCGTTGGTGAAATACTGTCTCACCTCTGCTCCAAGATTCAGCACTTTCAAGATATTTGTAAAACTGGTGGTGTGATAGTAATTCCTGAGGCTCCGTAAGAGCGTACTCATCCTTCTTTCACTCCTGAGTTTCTGTTGGGTTTGACATTCATTTCCTGTTTGCTTCCAAATTCCTACCTTGTCCTGAAGTCTCCACCCTCTGCTAACATGGCCATACTTGGGTATGTTGTAATTCCAGGCTGTTATGGGTGTGGATGTCTTGGAATGACATCATGGAGATAGTTCTTTTCAGATGGGTATGTGGGGGTAAAAATGCTTTGATCCATCAGGCAGTGTTAAATTGCTATGAAAATTAGTGGAATGTATGAAAGGAATTGACAAATCCAAGTTGAATGTATTGAACTGTGCACATTTTTTATTATTACAGATGACCTTGAGTTCTTATGATGTTATCTTCCATCCATTTATGCTGCCCTGGTTAATACAGGACATAGAATACTATATTTTAATACCTAAAATATTTTGATATCTAAAATCTTTAATGTCTAAAATACTTTAATTTCAAAAATATACTATTCTATGTCCTGTATTAACCGAGGGCGGCATAAATGGATGGAAGATAGCATAATAAAAACATTTTAAACAACTTTGTGTCTGCGGATGGATGTGCCTCTAACTGCAGATGTTCAGCACTGTCTCTTTTAACAGCCATAAGTTAAAAGAAAAAAGTAGGTATTTATCCTTTTTTAAACAAAATACTCACAAACTACAATGATTCAGTTTGTTCTTTGAGTCTCATGGGGCGGAAGCCCTGACTATCGAACAGTTCAGTGCTAGAATTAATTTGAAGAAATTACCAATTAGTTAATTACTAATCTTAGTAATTTTTCCCTAGGATACATATAAGTGGTTTTGTCGAATGATATATCAGCAGATCACAGTTACACATCAGTTTGGCCTCCTGAAAGATTTTGTTGTGCCAGATACAAGTCAGGATTTAGAATCAGTTCACTGAGTTTTGTCCTAGATATTTATGTTTTTAATTATTCTATTTCCATAGTAAAATTAATAGGTTTATTAGATTTCTTGAGGACCTGCTCTCTTGTTTGTGAGGATACACAAAGAAGCAAGTGTATCTGGCTTTTAGGACAATTGCAATTAGCTAAAGTAAGCAGGACAATGAAAATCCATCATCCTACTGAAAATATCTGGGAGTGTGACACAGGCAGCTCTTCAGCAGCCTTAACATATTTATTGAGTTGTGATCTGTAAATAAATTGTAAAACTGCGCTGAAAGATGCTTGGTAAATGTTGAAGGTTAACTTTGTTTTATTACCTCTCTCATTTTGAAGCGTTTTGTTTTCAATTTTACACCTTTCAGCCTTTTCACTTTTTACAACATAGGAATCTCTTTAACCCGGAATGTCTCTACATCAGTTCCTGCTGGAGCCAATCACCTGCCATGCCTGGAACAGAGACCGTACTCGTAAGTAATAAGTTCATATTCATTTTTAATTTATTTTTTTCAATTGCTATTTTCTTTTTGCCGTCAGTTTTTGATCTTGTAATGTTCTGGGTCACATTTAGGGAAGATATGGTCAGATACATAGTTCTACCTGTTAAATGTTCCACTTACGATCCAAAAAGCACGTCTTCCAAATCGGAGCTTTTCTGAACCTGTTGCTGGAGCTCTGTCATAGGAGATAATTGAGTCTTCCTTGTGTTCCACAAAGCTTTGCCTCCTGGCCAAGTTTTCTGTATTGTGGGTTGTTGTGTTCCAAGTGTGTTGTCTTCCTGTGCAGAGTACTCATGATCATGGTATGTGTACCAATATCAAACTGCCGGTGGGCTGGGTTAGACGTGATATTGGGAAGAAATTCTTCCCTGTGAGGGAAGTGAGGCCCTGGCAAAGATTCCCAGAGAAGCTGTGGCTGCCCCATGCCTGGAAGTGTCCAAGGCCAGGCTGGACGGGGCTTGGAGCAGCCTGGTCTAGTGGAAGGTGTCCCTGCCCATGGCAGGGGGTTGGAACTGGATGATCTTTAAGGTCCCTTCCACCCCAAACCATTCCATGATTCTATGTCCATAATTATTGGAGATTTTCCAGGGATTTTGGCCCATTGTTTACAAAGCCCATATGATGCTCTCAAATTTGTGAATAGAGATTTTAGATGGGGAAAGTCTTTCCAAATATAGCGTTTGGTATTAAAAAAAACCTTCTGTACAATTGGATTGTTTTATTTCTTCTTTCAAGAGATTGCCATTAGCCCTAATAACCATGAAGTGCACATCTACAAGAAGAGTGGGAACCAGTGGGTGAAGGCTCATGAGCTGAAGGAACACAATGGACACATTACAGGTGAGATTGTGCTGAGCCAGACATGAAGTTTTCCAACCTCCCCTGTTTTCCCCAGTTGAGATTCTGAACAGGAAATCTGCAGGTGTTGAGTAAATAGATCTTTTTATAGGTTGGCATTCCCACTTAGAGAGAGCCTTGCAGCAGTTTTCTGAACCGCATGCGGTGAATGTTAGAAAGAAAAGCCCTATCTCATTTCCAGACATTTCAGTGGAGTTACTGAGCCATTTTTTCTTATCTATGGCTTATTTTTCATCTGTAATGGCATAATGAGAACACTGAAGTAATCTGGTTGTGTCACAGTGATGCATGCTGCTCCCTTTCAAGTGCCAGTACTAAGATTTCATCAAGTATACGACTGTAGTGTTGCTTTGTGGTTTCCAACAACAATAAATACCCTTTTTTAGGGACTGTATAAACATTTGAAGTAGTCAGTCCTGGACTTAGACCATCAGTGAGCACATTTATTGCAGGCCCAGAGTATCTGTATATCCACAATGAAAATAAAGAAGAGCTGCCACAATGAGTCACAAGGTGTTATTTTTAAAAATGTGGTTATCCTGTGGCAGTCTTTTATATTACTGGGAGTTTTTTTTCCATGGTGATATTTTTAAAAGGGCTTTTTTCTCTAAGGAAATAAAAATAATTAATACAAGCACTTGCCCAGAGCAGCAAATTCTGTTCTCAGCTCACTAATGGGCAGAAGTATCTGCTCAACAGCATTTTGCAGGAACTTTATTCAGTTTTTCCAATTCTTGCTGTCCAAGAGCACAACTGTCCCTTCTCCTTTGTGAAGAATCACTTGGGCTGCATTTACAAAGGAAGTATGTCCCTCAAAGATATTTCTTTGCATTTTGCTTGTACCTGTTAGTGTTAGAATCCACTATTCATGAGTTGGGAAAAGAGCTCTCAGTGCTTTCCTGCACAGTGTGTACCTTTGGAATGCAAAACACTGTGGTGGTTGTAAAGAGAGGAGTTAAGCTGTGGTTACACACAGGAGATCCACTGATCAAACTGCTTGTAATCCCTGCCAGGAGTGAGTCAGCTGCTGCCACTGATCACAGGGGACAAGGTCCTTCCCTTGACTCAGGTTTGTGGTGAGCTGCCTCTGCTCACTCACAGGAAGAGCTTTATTCACTCTCTTGGCTTAGTTTTCTGCTAAGCTGAAAATTTGAACTTGGAATAGATCAGAACAGGTGGGAGGAGGTGGTGGGCAAGAGAAGGAAAGAGAGGCAGGATGGTCCCTCTTTCAAAGGCAGTGCTAGAACTCCTGTAACTCTGGTTTCAGACTACCAAGCTCTTCACTTTTTAAGCATAAACCTATTTTGAAGCAAACACTATATAAGTAATATAACATTGGTACACATTCTTTCCATAGCTTTTATCCCATTTTCAGTTTTTGAGCTTAAGAGATGTTTTTAATACTGAAAACCACTGACATGTAATTGGTGGCAGGAGAGTTGAGGATTGCACTCTGTATCTCAAGGCACACTAGAGAAAAGATGAAAAATAATGTTCCCATAAGACTTTCCAGTTGGGAAAGGCATCCTTCATTGCCTAGGAGGGGAAGAAAACAATGGCAGCCTTAGCAAAGGTTTTATTTTATTCTTTGAATTTGTTATTTTTTCTTGGTAAACCTTTCTCATGGCACGGCTTCAATAGGCATGGAAAAAATGTAAGGGTTGTGTCAGTACATAAAGATTGATAACGTCTAACCAAAAAAACCCTGTTATCTAAACTTTAGATCATGGCTGCAGTCTGGCAGCAAGCACACAACATTGTTAGATGTTGTGCAGTTTTAGAATTGCTGGGTTTCAGCTGTTGAGAGGGATCTTGCGGAAGTCAAGAGGTTTGGAGGGTGCTGGTGGACAGGCCTTGGCCAGTCTGCAGAGCTCCACCTGTTGGCCAGCCCACGGAGCGTCCTCAGCCAGCAAATCCCTGGGATCTGGGAATTCGGGATCTGCAGTTTTGATGAAAGCTAGAGGGAGAAAGAGGTATTCCTAACAGCTTGAAATGGCTCCTGGAGAATAAGAGATGAAGGGAAATAACATAACAGTAGTAACAGTCTCAGTGATCAGTTCATGAGGAGCTGCAGTGACAGGACGAGGAGGAATGGCTTCAGACTGAAAGAGGGGAAATTTAGGTTAGATATATGGAAAAATTCTTCCCTGTGAGGGTGTCGAGGCCCTGGCACAGGTTGCCCAGAGAAGCTGTGGCTGCCCCATCCCTGGATATGTTCAAGGCCAGGCTGGACAGGGCTTGGAGCAACCTGGGATAGTGAACAGGAGTTGGCACAGAGTTGGAACTGGATGATCTTTAAGGTCCATTCCACCCCAAACCATTCTGTAATTCTGTGACAGAAGGCTCTGAGGTGATCTCTGTTTTGCCTTAATGTAAAACCAACAGCACGAGGGGAAAGTTAATTCCTGTGAACTCTTCACTTGCAGGTATTGACTGGGCTCCCAAAAGCGACCGCATCGTGACGTGCGGCGCCGACCGCAACGCCTACGTGTGGAGCCAGAAGGACGGCGTGTGGAAACCCACCCTCGTCATCCTGAGGATCAACCGTGCCGCCACCTTTGTCAAGTGGTCTCCCTTGGAGAACAAGTTTGCTGTGGGAAGTGGAGCTCGACTCATATCTGTGTGCTACTTTGAGTCTGAAAATGACTGGTGAGCTGTTTGTATATCTTTACGGTCTGCACGGGAAAGCTGAGCCTGGTGTTACCAGCTGGGTTACTATTTTGCTAATTCCTAAAATATTAAGGGAATGTAGAGGGATGGCCTCATCATGTTTTTTGTGGACTTTAACATTTTGGGGAAGAGGTTCCCTCTCTTCTTCACTCTGGTGTGGCACCTAAAGGCCTTTGACTCTGCCTGTTTTTAGGCAGGACAAGTTGGCGTGGATGTGTTCTGCCTGACCGCCATAAACATATGTTGCTTTTCTAACAGTGCAAGAATTTCTGCAGAGTAAAGATTTCTTTACTACAACTGTATGTTTGAAAAAAGATAAGTATTTCCTTCCCCCGTCTTATGCCAGAACAAATGAAGAAATCTTCACTTGAATCTTTCTCCCATATCTATTATTTTGGGCCATTTCTTGTCATTAGAGGTTTGAGTTTGTCACATCTCCAGGGTGGTCTGTTAGAAGATGTTTGAGCTTGCCATCAACCTGTTCTGTGTTTTGTCATGTACTTTTATCACAGTTTATAGATTTCACACAGGAATATCACAAAAATATTTCCACTACTAAGATTTTTCTCGTTTTGACATCTAAACACTTCTGATCTTCTCCCTTTGTAGCTGCACATGTTGGAACTACATTTGCTGTATCATCTGTAGGTGAAATCAGTGTGTGGAGTGTCTCTTACTTTGGGTTGCATAAACAGGCACAAAACCACAGGTGTCCTGTGTGCAGTCTGCCCATGTGGAGATGAAAAACAATGACACCATCTGCAAAATACATTTTAAAGATTGTTTTGGACTTTTATGCTTTCGAGCATATTCACTTATCAGTATTTTTCTCTGCCTCACTTGTCTGCAAAAGAATCAAAACTCCATATGCTAAAGAAACACAATTTTAAAAATGTGAGCCTTAAAACTTGTGCCTGATGGAAGTAAAATCAAAGAAAAATTGCCATCATCCCAAAGGCCATCAAGTGAATAATAGATTTCATTACTATTTGGTAAATAGTTCAGATAAACTAAATCTGCTGAGACATATTTAGGGCACTATTGATGCATTCAGCAGCAGGACCACTTTGCGCTGCACTGCAGATAATTGAGATGAATGCACTGGTTGGATCACTGGCAGTCCCCCCATTTTCTTGTTGTGTTTTATAGTTATTGTATTACTAAACAGTAGAAAAGTCAATAGGCAAGAGATGTGACCATAAAACTTGTTGGAAGGAGCTGAAGCAGGACTTGTACTTGGTGATCCATGAAAATAGTGCTGCTTAGCTCAGTGTCACAGTCACAGCTGACCTTGTGTTCACTGGGGGGAGAAGACCTGGCAATTCCTGTGCAAAATTCACATCGACAAGTTCCATCTGATGCATTATAAAAATTAGTTTGAAGGGGAGTAGTGCTTAGCTGAGGAGATACATATTTAATGAGTTTGTTCATAATATTTAAAAGTTTAATTAAGCTAACCATAAAGTTCACAGATTGCACAAGAGAATGTGAATTTGGACATTAAGTTTTTTCCAAAACGGATGTGTTTAGTCGTTGACAAGGAGTGATCTTTTTGAAAGAGTGCTTCATGGATTTGTGGGACTCAGGTAAAATATGTCCATATAAACTCTAAATCTTTCTTTGCTTTGTTTTTTGTTTTAGGTGGGTGAGCAAACACATTAAAAAGCCCATTCGTTCCACTGTCCTCAGCCTGGACTGGCACCCCAACAACGTCCTGCTGGCTGCAGGATCCTGTGACTTCAAGTGCAGGTGAGAGAAACCAAAATATGTGTCTACAGTTTGGGTTACTGGATCAAATCAGTAGCTCGAGCATGTTGGTCAGCCATTTGCACTTGCTGTTAGAATAAAAGATAGCTCATTGTGTACTGTTGTTGGTACCAAAGAAAGATATCTAGCTTGAGAATGCTGGCTTTGGTGCTGCTGTGTCCTGACTTCGGACTGCCAGCATGGATCTCCTGCTGAATTCACACCTGAATTTAGGGAATTGATGGGTTCCTTCCTAGCATTACACAGCAGTGTGTACTGAGGCTGAGAGCTGGTCGTTAGGCTGAAGTTGGATTAGCAGGTGTCATCTTGTAGAACACCAACACTGCTAGTTAGAGTTTAAAAAGCAATATCCTAATGGTGCAGTCCTGAAATTCACAGTAACTGGCCATTTCCAAAGGTGTTATCCCATCTTTTTGTTTCCTGAGTTCCTCGTTTCCTCCCCTTTGCCTGTACTGGCCTTGAAGTTCTCACACCCCTGTGGGGAGCAGAGTCAAGAAATAGATCCACCTGCAACTCAACACAATAAAAGAGATTTTTTTTAAGATCATGTGAAAAAAAAAGGCTGTTAAAAGCAGATTGGTGTGAGAGATGGATGGGGGAGACTTTGATTGTGAAATTACAGCGTGAGGGATGGGCCCTGCAAACTGCTCTGTGCTGAGTGATTGGGGTCACTGCAGGGAAGTCTGCATGGGGAGTCTGCAGGGCCTCACTTGAATCCACATTGACTTAATCACTTGTACCTCAAATGATAATGAAAGCTTCTTTTCTTAAATTCTTTATGTAATAGGGCAATTTTTAAGCTTCAAAGTTTGTACTAAAAATGACTACGGAGGAGTGGGAGTGGGAGGTGGGGCTGACTATTACATTCCTTATTTCAGAATGAAACCCTTGCATCTAAACCCCATCCTTTGATACCTTTTCATGTAAGGAAAGATGTTAAATGGAAGCTGGGAAGGAGGGGAGAGTTGTCTCCCCTTTCCTGCCTTATTTCCAGTTTTAATTAGATAAACTGTATGTATTCACTTCCTTTCACAAAAAAAGGTGATGTGAAACAGAAGCAGCTACTTTTCACATGGGAAATTTTTTAGTTTGGGTTCATAGAGGACCTCAGGACTTTGACATTAGGTCACCTGAGATGTGTGTGTGTATGTGTCTCCAACCCAAACCACTCTGGGGTTGTAGGATTCTGTTTCTTCCCCAAAACCATGAAAAACTATTCTCTTTTGTAAATGATGAGTACAGATCTCTAGAATTCCAGTTCTCCCTTCAGTTGCATATTAAAAAAAATAAAGATACCTGAAGTGTGCACCTGTTCTGATGGAAATTAGGAAATGGATCTGCCAGAGCCACTGCCACATAATAAGCAGCTAAGTAGGAAACATTTTGGGGAAGAATAGAGGGCAGGAGGCTGCAAATTGCTGGGTATTCAGCAGAGTTTTTTGGTGGTTGACCGAGATAAATGAGCTTCCCTTACATTTATCTGAAATATATATGTGTCTATAGCAAAGACCACCACATAAGTATGATTTTATATTCTTGCTGTGGGAATGAAAGTCATTTCCTGACGTTCTTTGGAGGCTGGGGCCTTCAAGCTGAGGTGATTTTGGTTTTAAAAGACAGGGAGACTGTAATAAGGGAAAATAATAAGGGACTTTTTATACTTTTTTTAAACTAACAGTTAAACTCAAGGTCTTCCCTACTTAGGTATGATTTTCCTGCCTTGTGTCAAAGGCTGTTGCTTTAAACATCTTGTCCTATTTCCATACATTAAGAGAACCATCCTTTTAGGTGGCTCTATAAAATTCAGGTTTTTAAAGGATTATCATTAGATTATATTTAAACTGATAGAGCCAAATATATATCCATACTTAATTCCCTGAAAATCTGTACCTAATATAGCTGCAGTTAAACCCTTCTCATTGCAAATGAGCAGCTTTATTGAAATAAGCTCAATATAGGTACCTTTGGAAGTGCTTACCCCACACATACAAAAGATAGAAAAAACAGGGAGGAGGGAGCTACATTTCCTTAAACTCACTCTAAAATAATTCCTGTTTGTGTGTGACTGCAACCATGAATATTTGATCATAGTTTTTCATTTATACTGATTTTTTTTTTCTCTGGTAGTAGCATGGTGTAGCTGCCTTGCTCCTCTTGTTCAATGGACTCAAATCCTATGGTTGTGACGTCCCATTAAATTCCATGGTAACAGTCAAGAACACCATATTGTGGCATGTCTGAATCATGCAGAAGGAATTTGATGAAAGGGGGAGGCTTTCTGTTTAAACATGTCTTGAAAATTGTAGTGCAGGGGGAAAAAAAAAAAGCCTATAAAAACATAGCGGTATTTCAGGTTTTCAAGGCATTTTTGCAATAATGAGCCGGAAGAAGGTGGCTCAGAGCCCCTTTGCTGGCATTAGAACATCGCATTTCTTTCTTTGAAATCCTGCTAAAACGGGAATGTTCTTAAAAAGTGGGTAATTTCGTAGGTGTTTGTATTAGCTTCTAATTATACAGTGCCATTCCTGGGTTTTCTCTAACTGAAGGATTGACTCTGGAGAGCTGTTAGCACCGCAAAAGGATGAAAGGGAAATCTTGGCACGGGGAAAAATGCACTGACAACGTGTATTTTTGTGCCATCTTCTGGAAAAAAGGGAGAGAGCTACAAGAACAGCATTTATGAGAAACCTGTGTGCTTTACACCCTTTGTACTGCTGCTTTCTCCCTGCACACTGCTGCTTCCAGCCTTGTTTAAAGACACCAAAATATTTTATTTTGGGAGAATCAGGACACATCTCTCCGCTTCCAATGTGAAATGCATCCCGTACTCCCAGGAGCTTTGTTCTCTCTTTGTTCATGCCAAAATCTTTTTATTTGCAGGGTGTTCTCTGCTTACATTAAGGAAGTGGATGAAAAGCCAGCCAGCACACCCTGGGGCTCCAAGATGCCTTTTGGGCAGCTGATGTCGGAATTTGGGGGCGCAGGCAGCGGAGGGTGGGTGCACAGCGTGAGCTTCTCCGCCAGCGGCAACCGCCTGGCCTGGGTCAGTCATGACAGCACCGTGTCAGTGGCTGATGCCTCCAAAAACATGATGTGAGTATCCCCTTGCTGGTATTACTAGCCTGATGATCCTGATGGTCTTTTCCAACCTTAATGATTCCATGATTCTATGTGGAGTATTGTGCTCACAAGCTTGCACCTCTGTTGCCAGTTTTACTGTAGATTCCAAGTGTGTCTTTGAGGCTTATACAAATATTCTATGAATAAGGTTTGTTCTGAGAATTTTAGATGATGTAATTTAAATTCTTTGTAAGAATCCTTCAGTGAGGGTATAGCCAGTTTATTTTTGGGGAAAAAAGAGGCATTTGGGAAAAAAAGGTATATTCCACTGAGTAACCGGGGAAACAATATTTCCTTTCCCAAAACAGTATTTGCAGTACGAAATATTCCAAACAATATTCCCAATTCAAATGTCATAGATCTTCCAGCACACTTATGTTAGGCTAAAACTTTGTATTACAAATTACAACCTTCTGGTGTCACCACAGGACAGCCAAACTACCCTGACTTTTCCAATAATCCTTGTATGGGAACGGTGCCTATTTTTTGTTAGAGCTGAAAATTAGAGGTTTCAATGAATCCCTCTAACAAATGTTCTTGTGCTCAGGGTTTCGCAGCTGAAAACCGAGTTCCTCCCACTCCTGAGCGTGTCCTTTGTCTCCGAGAACAGCGTGGTGGCAGCTGTAAGTGTCTGCTGCTTCCTCCTCGTAGAGCTTTGTCGTGTTGTGGAGGGGAAGGAAACCCCATGTTTTGCACAGTTAATAACAATACTAATAATAAACAAGCTCTGCCCCGTGTCAGTGTTTGCATTTTGGAAGGGCAGGGTGGGAATGCTGAGCTGGTGTTTCCTGATGGCTGTTTGGTTGCAGGGCCATGACTGCTGCCCGATGCTCTTCAACTGTGACGACCGTGGCTTGCTGACCTTCGTTTCCAAACTAGACATTCCCAAACAGAGCATCCAGCGCAATATCTCCGCCATGGAACGCTTCCGGAACATGGATAAAAGAGCCACCACGGAAGACCGTAACACCACCCTGGAGACCCTGCACCAGAACAGTATAACGTGAGTGTCCTGCTGCCAGGACAAGGGCAGGGAATGTTCTCCATGTCCAGTGGGTTTCTCGGGATGTTCTGCAAACCCTCGGATTTGCTGTACCAGAAGGGTGTAGCTGGAATCCCTTTTTCCTTGCAGTCTTTCCCTAACAGCTCTCTGTTTCTGGGGTTTACAGAAACCAGTGGTGGGTGCTGGTGAAGTGAATCATTGACATGGCTACAGCTGTTTGCTCATGGTTAATGTGTTGTGTACCTTGGACACAGCTTATCTTATCAAATATGTGGATAGTTCCCAAGAGGCTGGTGGCACTGTGCAAAATCCAGTCAGCAAAATCCACCTGAAACAGGAATTCACATCCCAGCTTCCTATTTCAGATGTTACTGGCATGTGTGTTTATTTATTGTGGATCACTATTTTCAAACTGAAAGAGGGGAAATTTAGGTTAGATACACAGAAAAATCCTTCCCTGTGAGGGTGGGGAGGCCCTGGCACAGGCTGCCCAGAGAAGCTGTGGCTGCTCCAGCCGTGGAAGTGTTCAAGGCCAGGTTAGATGGGGCTTGGAGTCGTGTGGGATAGTGGAAGGTGTCCCTGCCCATGGTAGGGGGTGGGACTGGATAAGCTTCAAGGTCCATGATTCTGTTAATCAAAAAGATTGATTCAGGTTAATTGGGTGAAATATCTTTGCATTTAAAAAATTATGTGATTGCAAAGGATGTTGAGCAATTTCTCTTTATTTAAGGAAAACATTTAGTCTCACCAAGCCCTTAAAGAGCTAACAGCATTCCTTTTCTTTGCTTATTTTTCTGAGGCATTCTACCAAGAATCTAGTGTAGGCTCTGGTATAATCACGTCTCCATCTGAAAGAGTAGGAGTAGAATTCAACCCAAATTTCCCAGTTTTCTGGCTCTGTGGAATGGGTGTTGGAACTCTCACTCTCTGTTTGCAGCCAAGTGTCTATTTATGAGATAGACAAACGGGATTGTCGGAAATTCTGCACCACCGGCATCGATGGAGCAATGACCATCTGGGATTTTAAGGTAAAAATGTGTTTTTACTACCATGTTTATGTGAACTAGCTGGGGTGGTGGGGTTCTTTTTTTGATCTCTAGTATCAACTCCTGGGGCTCAGCCCCAAGCCAGGTTTTATTAGCAGCAGGAAATCCAGACTGGAATATTCAAAACCATTAGTGAAGGCCGTAAGAAAAACAGATCCAAGAATCAGCGTAAATGCAGATGCAGTTTGCTTAGCAGATGGTGCTAATACAGACTTATTTTTTTAATGGAATTACTTTTTGTCCCTGTAGGAATCCCCTTAATTCTTGCCTTCTCCAGCCTCAGCCACAGTTGGGCTGGAGCAATTGGAACAACACAACCCCCTGCCTCTTCCTGCTCCCATCCCTTGGGACTCTGCTCATTGTCCTGCTGCAGAACATGGTCCTGTCCTCTCAGAATTAACTTACCCAAGGAGTAAGAAGTTGCCTCTAACAGCTGGAAAATACAATATTGAAAATCCTAAAAGGATGCAATAATGTCTATGCTTGATTTGCTCATGCCTGGACAACAGAGGTCCCTGTTGGTCTTCCCAAAACTGGGATACAGGATCTGACTTAGGGAAATAATAGATTGTGTTCTGTGGTGCCAGAGTGCTCTGGTGAGGACAGGAGCCAAACATGAAGTTGAGGTGATCTCTGAGCTGCTTTAGTACAGTTTCAGGTCTGTATCACTGGTCTGTACATGCCTAAGTTTGAAAGGAATGACCACTGGGGTCTCTGGCTGTTGAATTAGGAAGAAGTCCTTTACTTTAAGAAGAAATTCTTCCCTGTGAGAGTGGGGAGGCCCTGGCATGGATTGCCCAGAGAAGCTGTGGCTGCCCCATCCCTGGAAGTGTCTAAGGCCAGGTTGGACAGGGCTTGGAGCAACCTGGGCTAGTGGAAGGTGTCCCTGCCCATGGCAGGGGGTGGAACTGGATGATTTTCAAGGTCCCTTCCGACCCAAACCATTCTGAGATTCTATGACTGAGTCTAATTTCAAGTATTTGTGGTTTTTACTTGGTTTTGTTAGCATTTACACTGAATTATTTAACCCAAGCTACTGCAGCAGATTGTGCTTAAGATTTTTTTCTTTCCTTCAAGACTTTAGAGTCCTCCATCCAAGGGCTACGAATCATGTAAAGATGGATTTCCATGATCTAGCAGGACAAACTGCTTGACAGAACGCAGCTCCCACATCTGCACAAACCTGAAAAGGGAGGAGGAGGAGGAAGGTGAAATATTTGGAAACACTGACAAAATACAGCTTGGCAGATTTTCTTTTGAATCTAAATTTGGTGAATTGTGTTGGTTTCAAAATCAGCTGTGATTGTTCCTTTTTTTTTTTTTTGGTTGGTTGTTTCATTCCGTTCTTTACCAAAGCTGCTCCTTAAGTAGTTTATTGCAGGAAGTTATGAATCACTAACTTAAAAGGGGAATTTTATGTAAATTGTCTGCTAGAAAGAATAATAATAATAATAAAAAAGAGAAAAACTGATTCTTTGTTTTAATGCTTATTGGCGGTGATTAAAAAAGGGATGTTACGGATATTGGGAGAGAAACAGAGTAGGGAAAACCCTGCACTGATGTTTTATGGCCTTAAAACAGGAAGAGTTCATCTTAACTGAAAGACTCTCAAAGTTGACAGATGAAGACCAGGAGTTCTGATGATCTGGGTGTGAAGATTCAGATGAGCTTCTTCCAGGGGACTTGTTCCCTTCAGGTGATGGTTTTGGGGGAACGAATGATTTTTATCCTACTACTCTTCATTCTGTCTGCCTTGCATTTAATCCATATTAACAGCAAATTAATTTTTATTGTCTGCTCAGTGGGTCACAGTTTTCCAAAGGTGAATGATGAGAATTATTTGTAGTTGCCTTTGGGATTGGTCCCAAGCTTGCTCCCAGGGCAATGCTCGGGGGACAGGACGGAAGGCTCATTGTGGGAAGTGAGACAAAAATCTGCTGAGCCTCGTTTAGGGAAGACAAATGAAAAGCAAATCACTTTGTAAGTCTGTGAAGCTGCAAGGCCTGGGAATCACCATATCTGGAGGTGTTCAAGGAATGACTGGACGTGGTGCTCAGTGCTCTGGTCTGCTTGACAAGGTGGGAATTGGTCACAGGTTGGACTCGGTGAACTTGGAAGTCTTTTCTACCCTCAGTGACTCTGGGATTCTGTGTCCTGTTAGAGCTGAGCACTCAGGCTGTAAAACCCCGTGTTTGTAACCACTGGTAGGCAAATGAAGCTCCAACCAGAGGTGTCCGTGTGGTCTGGCTTCTGTGCTGATTCTTTGTCTCCAGGTACCTTTTGCAGTTCAGCTCTGAGCCTCAGGAGCTCACAGAGGCATTTGCACACAACTGACTTTATTCCCAGGGTGTAGTTCCTCCTCCCTGTGTTGCTGTCTTGCTGTGCTCCGAGGGGATTAGCTGGCTCCTGGCATTGCTTTAAAAGGCTTTAGATTTTAATTTCTGTTGAAAATGCGGAAGTGTCTTGAAAAAACCCCAATGACAAAATTTACCACTTCCTCTGGAACCAGAGTTGCTTCATACCCTACTCGTTCTCAGCTCGGGGGGGCTGGAAGGGGAGGGTGGAAGATCAGCTCTGAGTGGCAGACCTGTGGTCACCTCTTTTGTGTCCAGTGTGGTTGGGAATTCCTGAGCATGTTGAGGGAGTCACAGCACCGGGCTCTTGGCACGTGTTTGTGGGAGCTGGGATTAGTATTTTCCCTTTGGAAGGGATGTTCTCACCTATCACAGGAATAGCTGCTGGCTGCACGTGCTGATGTTACACACCACCTCACAGGCTCTTGGGGCTGAGCAGTGGGGCTCTGCACAAGCAGGAATGCCAGGGAATGCTCACTGGAGCCTGCCTGGAACTCTCCCCAGCCACGGAATCACTGTGGTTCATCATCCACACTGCCCCACCCGCAGAGAAAACCCCACCAGAAGTGTCCCCAGGGTCTGTGCAGTGGGACAGTTCCTCTACAGCCTTTTTGAGGACCTGACGTGCTGTGGGGGCAGGAGGATCTTCCCACTTCAGAAACAGAAACAAAAGCTGGTAAAGGGTTTGGGCAAACATGAACTGGGTCTGGCAGAGGCCCAGCAGGGCTGAGCCTCCATCCCTGACTTCCACAGCACCAGATTTTGCCCCTCAGGCTGTCAAGCCTTGGAGAGCCCCAAGCAGTGTTCAAAAGCACTGGGGGCAGCTCGAGGCACTTGGCAAGAATGGCCTGGAGGTGGGAGCGATGAGGAGAGGGGATGGCAGGCGAGGAACAGGGGTCACACTGTCCTCTCCTCTCCCTTAGTAATATACCCCAGATCCATCTGCAGAAGTTGAAACTGACCCACAGTTCATTCCCGTCCCTGTCTGGGAGACATCTCAGGATCTCCCTGTGTCTGCAGGGATCAGGGCAACTCACATGAAATGAAGCACAGCTATGGATGAGGATCAGGAGCGAGGGGCTGCCTGCTCTGTGTCCCCCCCTCCGCCTTTACCTACAGCTGACCCCTCGCGTGGGGATCAATTCTGCAGCTCAGCCAATACCAGGTTATTGTACCCAAATCCTGCAGCTGAGAAGAGATCCTGCCCTCCCTGCATGGGACCCCAGCGCGCTGCTGTGCCACTGCTGCGACATGACTCAGAGAGGGAAGGGGTGAGTGCATCCAGGCAGGAATGGGATAAAAATTAGTTGCTGTGAAGCAGGAGGTGATAAAACCAGAGGAGTGGATGTCTGGTGCGTGGGGACACTGCCATGGTGACCGCAGCCAGCCTGGGACTGGGGCCCACTGGGCTCTGTGGGATGCAGGAACCAGCAGCAGCTGCTGCCGAGGGCAGCCGGATCCAGGCTTCGCGGGGTCCTGCGGATCTCCCCGGCCGTGGGAGGCGATGCCCACGGGTGTCTCGCCCCGGGTGGGCTCCAGGCACGGCTGTTCCCTGGTGGGGGCCAGCACTGGCATCGGGGGAGTCCCCATCCCTCCGAAACGGAACGGGGGCCGGGGGTGAACAAGACTCCCGCTGCCAAGGGACACGACGGGGGTCCTTCCCTTCTGTCCTCCTGGCTGTGTCATTCCCTGGAGCACTCAGGGCGAGTTGCCCACGTCCCACCGAGCGGCCGGGAGCATCCCGGGGCCGGGGCCCGTCCACGTGCGGCGATGCTGAAGCGGCCTGGCCCGCAGGCACAGGGGCAGGGCGGCCGCAGAGCTGCTTTGCGCTCCCCCAACGCCCACGTAAGGAAGTGGTTGCATTTCTCGGAGAGGAAAAGGGAAGTCGGGCTGCCTCGGCGGGGCAGGCACAGCTCCCGCCGCTCGCTCCGGGCTCCGTTCGTGTCGACTGCCCAGAGTCCATGAACGAGCCCCGCCGCCCGGGAACGGAGCCCAGCCCGCCCTGCCCGCGCTGCCCAGCAAGGTAAGGACGGGCAGGCAGCTCTGCCAGCCCCGCCAGGACCTGGGGCTGTCTCGTGGGGCTGTGGCTGTCACCGCTCCTGGCGCTCACACCCTGCTCGAGGGTTCGGGGGGTCCCCGCGGGCTGGGGTCGGGGGGGTGCAGGCAGCCCCTTGCCCCGTGCGAGTTTCGCTGTGGCTGCGTTTTCCTCGTTTTGGGGTTTTCTCCCCCCAGCTTTTTGAGGCGGTTTTTTTGAGGGTTTTGAGGGTAGCAAGTTTGAGGGTTTTTTCTCTTGACGGCGTTCTGACAACTCTGGGAGGGGGTGGAAAGAGTCCTCCTGTGGGGGTCCCATCGGGGCTGGTGCCGGCAGGGCCAGAGCTGCCTCAATCTGTCCTCTCCTCCTCGGGAATCAGCTGAGGCCCGCTTTGCCCAGCGCGAGGAAGAGGAGGGTCAGAGCCGCCCTCCGTCTGCTCTGGGACGGGGGTGTCCCCCCAGGGCCAGGCTGGCTCATGGGGTACCCCCCACCAACATTGAGGACGGGTGTCCCCAACCCGGCTGGCAGGAGCAGGGGGGTGTCACCTTCGGCTGCCGCGGGGAGCACAGGGGCTCCCGGGGGTCCGTATTGGGGTCTTGGTGGTGCAGGGGTCCACCCCAGTGTCCGAGGAGAGTGTCAGGGGGTCCCAGCTCCCAGTGGGATCCTCACTGGATGCAAACCCACCTCCCGCCACCCCGCCAGGCTCGTAAAAACCCAAACTCCAGCTCCTCTGGTGTGTGGCTTCCTCCCGGGACTGGGAGGAGCCCCCGGCACTCGGCTCTGCCAAGGTTTGGTTATCTCCTCCGAGGATGTTTCCGAACTGCTTGGACTGGCCGGGGAGATAACGGAGCTGCTCCAGCTCCCAATCCCGCCCTGTCTGGCCCTCGGAAAATTCCTGTTTTCCTCCCTCAAGAGCCTCTGGGTTGAGTGAGGGGGATAACCACAGCTCCTCTGGTGATCTTCCCAGATGGGGAAGGGGCTGCCGAGCCCCCGTGGGTCACTCCACGGCGGGAGCAGGGCTCAGCCCGCGGGGCGCCAGCGGGGAACCGGCTGTAAAGGGGCTGGGGGGGAAATGAAACAACTCCCGCCGCAGGCAGCGGCCAAGGCCCTCGCAGCCCTCGCTCCTTCCCGTGTCTGGCAAAGGCTTCCGGCCTTGACACTGCAGCTGAACCCATCCTTGCGGGGTGGCACTCAGCAAGGGAGCAGCAGGACCCCCAGGAAGGAGGGTTTATGCCTCTGAGCACCCAAACCACCTGGAAAAAGGAAAAGCACTGCTGTTTTCTTAGTGTCGAAGCAAGAAAGCACCTCAGTGTGTCCTGCCTCCTGTCCTTTGTCCAGGGAGCCCTTTCAGCCGGGTGCCCATTCCAGCCAAATTCCCTTTTCACACATTTTTGCTGTCCTGATCTCTTTGCAATGCCGACAGCAGTGTCCCTGTCGCTGATGATTTTGTCCGTGCCTCGTGGTGCTGCTCCATCCACAGGGCTCGGGGCAGAGGCTCGTGGTGGCAGCAGCTTTGTCCCCTCCTTGGGACACCCTGTGCTGCATCCCAGGGGGATCGGTGGGGCTGGGATAGGGCAGCTGCCTCCTCATCCATGCCCATGTGCTTGGCCAGGGGGTGTGTGACAGCAGGGCTCGTGCCCTGCATCAGCACTGGAATTTCTCCTCGTGCAGAAGGCAGGTGATGGAGCTCCTCGGATTTTCTTTTCCCCAGCCCAGGGACAGAACTTTGCTAGGAGGGACTTTTTTCCTTCCCCTGTAACGTTTTTAGCTGCCAAAGAAAACGGGACGTGTTCAGGGAGTTCCCAAAATAGCCGAGAGCAGGCTGTGAGTAATCCCCGTCTGCCACACCCTGGCGAGGTGTTTCCCTACATCCCGGCGCTCCCTCGGCCGGATGGCCAAGGGGCTGTGACGCTGCTCGGAGCCCTTCCCGGTCCCCTGGCACCTGGAGGGGGCTTTGGGCCAACTGCTCCATCCCATGGCACCGGAGCAGTTGGGGACCAGCAGGAATGGTGGGAGCTCAGCCAGGAGAAGGGGTCAGTCCTGAGGGCTGAGCACTGACTGGATGGGATGGAGGTGCCTCCATGGGGCTTTGGCTCTTCCTAAATGAGAGGCAGGGAAGGGGCAAGTGGATCTGGCCCTGTTGGGGTGGAGAGAGGAGGTGCTGCCCGTGGTGGGACTCCAGGGATGCACATGGGGCTGCTGGCACCAGGATCCCCATGTTCCCAGCCAGCTGGAGCAGGATGACAGCAGGGTTTACAAGTGCCTGGAAATGGGTGGTTTCTGAGCTTGGAAATCCTCATGGAAACCCTCTTGCCGGCAGAGGAGGGATGCAGGGGGCTGCAACACAGAGCTGATCCCAATGGGAAGGATCACTCTGTGGGGTTGGGAGCTGGGATCTTGTCCCTGTGGCTGGAGCATCATCTCCTGACAGCCTGGGGGTCTCTCCCTGTCCCCAGCCTGTGAACCATGGCCTACCACAGCTTCCTGCTGGAGCCCATCAGCTGCCATGCCTGGAACAAGGACCGCACCCGTAAGTAGGGCTGGGGCACCCCGAAATCCCCAAGGACATCCCGAGGCGCTGTCCTGGCTAAACATCCCCGTGGTGGGCGATGCTCCCGGGACGGGGCAGCGCTGGGTTGGGGCTGGGTTTGAGGAAGAAGATCCTGCCCTGGGCAGGTTTGGGGGCTGGGACAGCACGTGTCCCCACGTGTCCCCCGGTCCCACTGCCGGGACAGAGCCTGGCACGGGGGTGCCAGCACAGCGTCCGGCCCCGAGGCAGCGGCAGGGGAGGGACTGACACGGAGCAGAGCCGAGTGATTCACGGCCGATGGCATTTCCCGACCGCGGCCCGGGGGATGTGGGAGAACAAAAAGGGCTTTCTCCGCTGCGGCCGGAGCGCCAGGCAGGCGGGGCGGAATGGGGCTGGATTTGGGAGCTGTGCACCCGCAGCTGTCCTGTTCCATCCTATCCCATCCCATCCTGTCCCATCCCACCAGCCCCATGGGACCGCACTGTAGGGAAGGGAGGACACTGGGCTGTCTGGGATGCAGGGTTCTCCCTTCCCACAGGGACGATTTGCAGCGCCAGGGCAGCACGGGACCAGGGCTGGGGGGCTTGGTGGGACCCCCCCAGGCAGCTGGGGCTCAGTGAGGACCTGGAGCCCAGGAGGGGGGTGGGTGTGTGCTGGTTGGCCCTGCGGAGCCCGAGACCCAGGGGAGGGCTTTGCCCCGGCCACTGTCACCCCCAGAGATCGCCCTGTGCCCCAACAACCACGAGGTTCACATCTACCGCAAGGACGGGGCCAAGTGGAGCAAAGTGCACGAGCTGAAGGAGCACAACGGGCAGGTGACAGGTGAGTCCCGGCTGGCAGAGGGGACGGGGACATGGATGGGGGGTGGCTGTGTCCCAGAGCTGCTCCCAGCCCCACTCATGGCACTGGCACCCTCTGGATGGGGTTGTGCAGGGGTGGAGGAGAATGGAGCAGGTTGTGTCTGGCTGAAGGCAGCCAGGGGTGGGATGGATGGGATGGGAGAGATGGAGAGGGATGAGGCGGAGGGGGGAGGGATGGGAAAGGAGATGGATGGATGGATGGATGGATGGATGGATGGATGGATGGATGGATGGATGGATGGATGGATGAGAGAAATGGGGTGAGATATATTGGGGTGATGTGGGATGGATGGGAAGGGAAGGAATGGGGTAGGGTAGAATGAGAGAAATGGATGGATGATGGATAGATAGGAGAGATGAGCTGGGATGGAATGGAATGGTGTGGGAGGCATGGGAAGGGATGGGATGGAATGAGATGGATGGATGAGAGAGATGGGGTGGGATGGGTTGACATAGAATGCTTTGAGGTGGGAGGGATGGGAAGGGATGGTGTGGGGCAAAGAGGAACTGTAGAGCAGAGACCACCCAGAACAGCCACGCCTTCAGACACCCCCCAGCCCTGAGTGCCACATTCCCATTCCCATTCCCGTGGCTCCCTGGGCCCCCATCACCCCCCTCTGCCTTCCAGGCATCGACTGGGCTCCTGAGAGCAACCGGCTGGTGACGTGCGGGACCGACCGCAACGCCTACGTGTGGACCCTGAAGGGAAATGTCTGGAAGCCCACCCTGGTCATCCTGCGCATCAACCGCGCCGCCCGCTGCGTCAAGTGGTCCCCCAAGGAGAACAAGTTTGCCGTGGGCAGCGGCTCCCGCCTCATCTCCATCTGCTACTTCGAGCAGGAGAACGACTGGTGAGTCTGAATGGCCTCGGTGGGTCTGTCCTGGGGGAGAAGGAGGGGGGGAAGGATGGATGGATGGATGGATGGATGGATGGATGGATGGATGGATGGATGGATGGATGGGAGATGGACTGGGAGATACGAGACTGGAGGAGCTGGAGGTGGAGGCAGATGGGAAAATGGAGGGATGGACTCTCCAAACCGCTACTGCAGGACGGTGACCCAGGGCAGCTCCTGAGGCACTTGGAACCCCGACCAACCTCAGCCAGCTCCCCAAAATCCCAGGGGGGCTCTGGGGGTGGTGATGCTGCCCCTCTGCTGCCAAACCCTCCCCACACAGGTGGGTTTGCAAGCACATCAAGAAGCCCATCCGCTCGACGGTGCTCAGCCTCGACTGGCACCCCAACAACGTCCTCCTGGCCGCCGGCTCCTGTGACTTCAAGTGCAGGTGAGGAGCAGGGGGTGGATGACCGAGGGGCCTGAGGCAGGGGAACCCCCAAGGATGTGTTGGGGGCCAGGCTTCACCCCTGGGTGCTGTTTGGAGCAGGGAATGGAGCACAGGGGAGATGCAGGGAGGGCTGGGTGTGCCCTGGGGACTATCCCAGGGATACAGCACCCATGGGAGGTAGGGGGGCACCCCACAGGCTCTGCCAGGGAGAGTAAGTCACACAATTGAGACAAGGGGCAGGGATGAAGGTGGCACAGGTCCTGCGTCCAGGGACACATGGCAAGCCAAGGTTCTCCCCCTGCCAGGATCTTCTCAGCCTACATCAAGGAGGTGGAGGAGCGGCCCAGCCCCACACCCTGGGGCTCCAAGATGCCCTTTGGGGAGCTGATGTTCGAGTCGAGCAGCAGCTGTGGGTGGGTGCACAGCATCTGCTTCTCGGCCAGCGGCTCCCGCGTGGCCTGGGTGAGCCACGACAGCACCTTGTGCCTCGCCGACGCCGGCAAGAAGATGGCGTAAGCAGGGAGGGCTGGGGCCAGGAGGGGGCTTGGGAGTGCTGGG
>VXBT01004383.1:121086-139431 GCA_013400235.1 Oriolus oriolus
GGGCTTGGGAGTGGTGGGGGAGGCTGTGCTGGGGGTGGCAGCAGTGGTTGACCCCCAAACTGACACGGGGATGGAGGTATCTGGGTTGGGTTGGGCCAAGAGCCATCCCAGAGTGTCCCTGCATGGGAGCGGGGGAGATGGAAGGGCTCAGCTTCAGGAGCTGGGATAGCCCTAGAGCATCCCTGGAGCATCCCTGGGTATCTCTGACCATCCCTGGGTACTCCCTGAGCATCCCTGTACATGGGTGTGGGATATGGAGGGCTCAGCCCCAGGAGCTGGGACACGCCTGGAGCATCCCCAGATCACCACGGGTGCAGGAGGTGCTGTCTCTCCTTGTGGCTCCCACCTGTGTGACGAGCTGTGCCAGTCTCAGCACTGAGGCTGAAGCTCCTCTCATTGCTCACACCTCACAGTGTTGCCTCCCTGTGCACCGAGACCCTGCCCCTGCTCGCTGTCACCTTCATCACCGAGAACAGCCTGGTGGCCGCAGTGAGTCCGGGCGGGGCCGCGGGCTGGGCGCTGTGGCCGGAGCTGGCCAGAGGGAGCTGAGCAGGACAGGTTTGTTCCCCAGGGCCACGACTGCTGCCCCATGCTGTTCACCTACGAGGAGAGCCAGGGCACCCTGACCTTCGGGGGGAAGCTGGACGTCCCCAAGCAGAGCTCCCAGCGTGGCCTCACTGCCCGCGAGCGCTTCCAGAACCTGGACAAGAAAGCGAGCTCGGACACGGCCAACGCCACCCTGGACACCCTGCACAAGAACAGCATCAGGTGTGGGCTGGGGCGAGGGAGGGGAGGGACAGGCTTGGGATCACCTCTGGGGCTGCTTGGGGGTGATGATCCCTGAGCATACCCTGGATGTGCTGCTGTCCAGCCCAGGAGCTGGGACAGCCCTGGAGCATCCTTGGATATCCCCAGAATATCCCTGAGCATCCCTGCAAGTGGGTGGGAGAGACTGAGGCTCCAGCACCAGGAGCTGCAACAGCCCTGGGTATCCCTGAGTTGCCCTGGGTATCCCCAAGCATCCCTGTCTACCCCCAGTGCCTTCCTGCCCATGGGTGGGGGAGATGAAGGGGTCCAGCCCCACTCCCACCCCTGGCTGCCGGGCAGCTCCAAGGGCTCCGAGGGTGTGGCAGGGACCCAGGACTGATTCCTGCTCCCTCTTTGCTGCACCCGCAGCCAGATCTCAGTGCTGACGGGCGGGAAGGACAAGTGCTCCCAGTTCTGCACCACGGGGATGGACGGTGGCATGAGCATCTGGGATGTCAAGGTAAGGAGCCCCTCGGGCTGTGAGTACCCAGCATCAAACCCTCTTCCCTCTCATTTCCCCTCCTTTCAGCTCCCCAGCCATCTCTAGTTTCCTTGGAAAGAAACAAGCTACTCATGAACACCCTCCTGTTTCATTTCAGAGCCTGGAGTCGGCACTGAAGGATCTCAAGATCAAATGAAGGAGCCATCCAGGAAGGGCATCTCGGCTTCCAGCTGCCCCTGCTCTGCCCCCTGCCTGCTGCCCTCTGCCACCCCCCCGTGCCACACAACCCGGCCACGATGCCACCAGTGCCTGTCCTCACTGCCAGCCAGCCCTGGTGGCTGTTTCCAGACAAATAAAACCATTTTTCTTACTTTTTTTTTTACCATCCTTCCCGATGCTGGTCATACATTGCTTGGAGAAATAGCAAATAAAGAATTTTCCTGCATAAATCAAAACTTGTTTTTTGCACTTTTTTTAGAACAAGTTTGGTGCAAACACAGGTGTGATCAGGGCAGATCACAGTGCTGTGCCACATCTCAGCACGGGTGGCCACGTCCTCTCTGCCACCAGTGCTGAGGGTGAATTGGGATCGTGGGGATAAGGGGAATGTCACTTCCCCATTCCCTGCTTTAGTGTTATGTCAAAACAGGGTTGGTGTTAGGGAAAAGGGAGGGGAGGTGATGGAGGTGGCCAGGGAGCACAGGTTTCCCATTCTCTGAGTTTCCCCGGGAAAGTCCTGTCAGGTGGGCAATACCCAAACCTGGAGCCACCTCAGAGACCTTGGGCTGCTGAACTAACCCTGCCCCTTTCCAGCACAGGAGCAGATCAGTCCCAGTACCGCCCATGGCCTGGGAAGGGAGCACCGGCTGGAGGAGGGACAGTGACATTTGAGTTCTGCTCCAGCCCTCAGTTAGTGGGAGGTGTTACTCAGAGATTTTTTCCACCCATTTCCATGTGTTCACAAGCCTCAACCTCTCCCCCTGTGGCTCCTGCCCTGCTCTATCGCAGGCATCAGCCCAAAAACTGCCCCCATCCTGCCCCATCCACCTCCCTGTGCTCCAAGGATCACCCAAACTTCCCGTGCGAGGCTCTCCACCAAGTCATTTGTCCCTCTGGGAGCTGACAGCACAGGCACCTCTCCTGGTAGCACCTGCTCATCTTCCATAGCTCCCTGAGGATATTTCCTATCCAAAATCTTGGCTTGGTCTGAGCTGTGGTCTGAGCCAGCAGCTCAGGGTGACATTCCCTGGGGCACTGTCCTGTGTCACACCCTTGTGCCCAAGTCCCTGCAGCCAGGCATGGATAGGGTGACACGGAACAAATCCCATTTGTCATCCTTCATCTCCACAGCTGTAACTCCTCTCCCAGTGCTCTAAGCCCTGGGGCTGGATCCCCTCCAGCCTTTGGGGAGTGAGTCTGGGAAGCACTGGTGTCCCTGGACAGGCTGGCAGCAGCACTCCCAGACCCCCTGTGGCACAGCAGGCTGGAGCATCTCCCCTCCAGAGGCATCTGAGAGGGGTGACAGTGCGGTGACTGCCCTTCTGACACAGGGACTAGGCCAGACAGTGGCCTGAGGGCAATTGTTTCCTCCACCGTGGTAAACAGATTGTGCAAGACGTCCATCAGGATCAGCAGGAAAAGCTTTTCCCTTCAGGCTGTGTGTGCTGACGGAGCTCCTGAACCCGGAGCCAAACTCCACACCACAACCAGCAGCCCCCAGCTGCAGCTCTGCCTCCCCCAGGACCCCCCCAGCTGTGCCCTTCACACACACACACGAGGCCACAGCAGTTCTGATAACTTACAGTTTAATCAGCCAAATATACAAGTTCTCTTGGTGGTTTTTAAACTTGATCAAGGTGGTTTTTTTGTTGGTTTTTGTTTGTCTTTTTTCCATCTGGATCTGACACAATAAATGTTTGTTTTTCTCCTTTAAACAAAGGATGATGTGGTTAAAAACTGGCACTATCCCTAATAAGGAGAAGAAAAAGAAAATGAAGAGGAGGGAAAAGGGGAGACTGGCTGCAAGAAAGGAGGGATGAATCCGGGAAGGAACGGCACTCCAGATGTCCATGAAGTCAGGCTCCCAGCTTATACTGCAACGCCCTGCAGCAAAATTTGATGGGCTCTTTGCCAACTGGATTCCTCAGATACATTATCCTTTGGGATTTCATACCAAGTCAGTTCCCTACCCCATGCCCCACCCCACAACGACCCCACAATCTATTTTCTTGCAATCTAGTATTTGAAGCACCTCCCCTCCCACACAGCTCCCTCCCACCCTGCCCCCCCCCACCATCTACGAGTTCTTGATCCTAAAAACAGCAAAAACATTCATGTTTCCAAACTGTTACAGGGAATTGCTGTCCAGCACAGCTCTGCACTGCAGAGAGCAGCTGCCCCTAACCCCAAATGGAAATCTGTGCCAGGATGAGGACAAATACATCGTCAGTGTCTCTTGGAGGTGGAGGTGAGGTCGATGCTGCAGGACGCCCTGCGTGGCATCGATGGAAGGCGACACGGCAGAGCTCCTGGCAGGACCAGGCACAGTTCCCTGGCGTTTCCTCCTCTTGCATGGCCTGTGCTTACTTGTTAAGGGATAGTGACTGCAGTCTTTTACCTGCCATGGCCGCTTCGTCTTTTGCTGGGGAGGAAAACAACAGTTTCATCATTTCATGGTGCAGCTCAGGGACTGGGGGTGGATTGGCAGCCCCGGGGATCAAAATCCTGCCACTTGGGTAATGGAAAAAATCCCACCCTTCCCACCAATTTCTCAGAGGTAAGAGGCACAGCTCCTCTTGTATGTTCCCTTCTATCCCTGGCCTCTCTCCAGGTGTCCACAAATGACCTGATGCCCAAATTTCTCTGTGGAAGCCACCAAGGAGCCGTGTTCAGACTTCTGGTGCACATCTCCCAGGGAAAGGCCAGGAAGGGAAGGAGTGCTGGGAGTTCCCTGGGCAGTTCAGATCCCCACATGCAAAGCAGATAAATCACCCAGCACAAGGAGCCTGCCAAAGCCCCAAACTGGAGGCAACACTGCCTGAGAGGCAGGGGACAAGATGGATATCAAGAGCAATTCCCTGCTCCGGTGCCCAGTTCTTGTTTATAAAGCAAGAACTTTATGAGAGGGAAACAGCTGAGCCTGGTTTTGCTGAGGGGAGTTGATGACCCTCAGCAATACCACACAGGCTCAGATGAGAGATGTGTGGCATGAGGAATTGTGCCTCTTGGCACTGCAGCCATGGCATGGAGAGGTAGGAGAATATGATTAATCATTCTCTAACCTTTTCTTTCTTCTTCTTTCTTTCTGGCAGCTTCTTCCCTTTGCTTCCGAATGATGGCTAGTCGGGCAAGGTCTGCCTTGGCTTGCTCTGTTTTTCCAGCTAGGTGCATTTTCATGTATCTTTCTTTTGCCTTTTGCTTCTCTATTTCCTCTCTGTTCAAGAGAAACACAGCAATCACCAGAGCATCCAGGCAAGCACATGGGAACAGGCAGAGTGGGGCTTTCCAACCAGGAAAAACCCCAAAACTGGGGCTCCTTCACCAGTTTTCAAGCACAGGTTCTGTCTATTTGCAGGGTTTGAACAGAGATGAGGATAGAGATTATTTCTGCCTTCCTTCAGCTAAATAAGGACTGTGAGCCCAGTTTGCTGCTGTTCAGTGCCTGCTTTAGGCAGCAGCACACTTTAAGGGCCTCCCTGAAACACTGACACAGAGCAGGGGAAACACCTCCCTGCATCAAGCTGCTGCCAGCAGCGAGGCTGAAATTCCAGGGATGCAGCAGGGAACACTCACCTCTCTCGTCGTGAGAGCTCCTTGGGTCCATCCAGGTCCAGCTGAGTGACTTTTTTGGTTGTCTGAATGACACGGTTGGGGTTCTCTATGTCTATCAACCCCTCCACTCCTTTGCGCTTTTGCTGTGGGTCAGGAACAAGAGGGAGGTTAAGGAGCTCTCACACCCAGCTCTGGGTTGTACCAGAGCTCTCCAAACACTGCAAAGCACCCCAAAAGCTCAAGTCAAGATTTTACTACCAGCCAGTAAAACCATTTACGAACCAAGGCACCTTCAGCCTTTTTAAAAATCTTCTTGCCTTTGTATTTCATTTGTAAATATTCACAAGTTTTCATTCTGAGGGCAAAATGCTGTCAAGTGAGGGTTTTTTGGCTTCTAAAAATAGTTCTATAAAAAATGTACTCTAGGTAGATCTGCTCAGAATCCAGGGTATGCATCTCCCCCTTGGCCCAAGAATTAGGTGCATTAAGTGCCCTGAGAATGCCAGTACCTGATAATCCTCATCATCTTCATCACTCTCATCTGAATCTAAAGATTTCTTCTCCTTTTTGGGGTCCCCTGTTGCTCCTTCACCTCCTTCTTCTTGCTCCTCCTCTTCCTACAAAAGCAGAGGAAATTAGAGGAAATGTATGTCACTAAAAATCCCAAACCCAGCTCTTAAACAAGATGATCTTGGAGGGATGAGCAACAGCTCTGAGCACTGGTGCTCCTGCTGTGGCCCTTGGGCCACCAAGGCAATCTGGCTGTCACAGAATGAGAGCTCCTCCATAGCAAGAGCATCACCTCCAAACAACTCTGCTGCTCCCTCTAACAGGAAAAGCACTGTGAGAGACACAACTGGCACTTTACTTCCCCCAAATGAAAGCTCTCCAGGAGAATTTTGGCCTGAGTTTCCAGTGCACAGTATCCCAGAGAATGGAAACTACAAGGATGCAGCTTAGAGCTGGATCCCATCCTGGGTCTGGATAAATACGAACAACTAGAGAAGGAGCAAATTGACAACCATCAACCAGGACATTATTATCCAAGGAATTACAGCCTTTTTAGCAGAGCTTCCACCAGTCAGGAGCCTGGGAATTAATTTCTAAATCATTAGAAGAACCAATATGGGTGTCAACAGCTTCACACTACCAACATCCCTCATCAAGCAACCAGCAAAGCGTATGAGCAAGGAACAGTAAGAGGAGTAATTTTGTTAATTGTGTGGGGGTTTTTTTAAGCTTTCCTGAATAAATCAGTATTAGATGGAACCATCTGTGCAACCAATCACTATGTGATATGGATTACCACAAAAAATAATGCCTTCTCAAAGAGCAGTTCTCTGGTTTGCTGTGAAACAAGGCACACATTTCAAGTGGGTCCTGCTTTTCTGTTCCATTTCCAGTCAGTATTTTTATTAAAAACATGGAAGCAGAGAACACACACACAGTTTGTGAATGACATCACACTTGTAGGAGTTGGAATTATTTTGGAAAACAGGATGAGACTCATAAGTGGTTTCAGAATTTGGAAATATGGCATGAAACCAAGAAGGTGGCATCAGAAACTAACCAAGAGGAGTTACACTTTGGAAGAAGAAATCCAACACGAAGCTGGAATATGTGGCTAAGCAGCAAACCAAACAATCATCTCGAGTTCCAGCTGGGCAAAACTCAACACTATGGCTCAGAACTGCCTGAGAGTCATCTCAGAGGTATTCATCAGGATTTTCTACACGGGGTGTAATTATCCTCCTGTGGTCAGTGCTGTGAGGCCTCAGCTGGAATTGTGTATTTGGGCTGAGGCAACATTTTCAGGAAGTCACAGAAAAATATTTCAGTGTCACCAGAGCTGTGATAAGTTGGGAATAAAGAGAGCAAGAGCTGCAAAAAGCAGCCAAGGCTTTTATGACAGCAGTCAGGTCATGGTGGAAGTGGAGGGAGCTGTTACAGTCCAGTGCCGGGGCACAGAAACACACCCAAAAGAGGCCCCAAACCAGAAAACTCTGTTATCTCTCCCTACAAGTCAGAGGCAAACAAGAAAATCATGTGTCCAGGAGGAAGTCAAAGGAGTTTGGTCCCTAAATTTACAATAGAAAGAGGGCAAATATAGTAATTTCAACATACATGTCAAGACATGGCCCTTGTCCTCCGAAGTCAAGCTGCAGAACGTGGATAAAAAATGAGCTGACACTGGAGACTGGAATGATGAAATATGGAGAGAAAAGATCTCCAGAGCTGCTGCATAATCAGCTCCTCTGTCCTTTAACCTTCAAATGCTGCCCTGGGTGGTCTCTCAGGCCTCAGGAACCAGACTGGGTGACACCCTGGAGTCTCCCCAGCTGGAGATGTTCGGGCTCCATACAGTGATCACTGCTGGAATGCTCTGCAATGCTTGGCCAAGCTGCCATTGCTCCTGAACATGAATGAATAACCAGGCTGGGTAAGCCAGGAATTAGGACAGAAAGCACACAAAGGAACAAACACATACCCTTGCCTTTTGCTTTTCTGCTTGGAGCTGGGCATCAATCTCCTCAGGACTCGTGTACTGCCTTGCCCGGCCTTTGTGGCCTCCTTTTCTACCTGCACAAAATAATAAAATTAACACATGGTTTAGTGGTAACTTCCAGAAAGGTCTGTTCCTTCTGCAGCACACTCTGGATTTTAGGTGTGGATAGGACAAACCAAAATAGGCCCTCTGATAGAATCTAAACAACAAAACCCCACATTGAACTTGGTGAAATGCTCCAAGATTTTTAAACACACAGAGAATTGGGATTGTTGATACCACTACTCCATGCCTGTGCTCATGACCTCTCCAATTCCCTTCCCAGGCTGGCAAGGGGTGCTCAGTCCCACAGCAGATCCCAGTTTCCTGCACTGGGATGAATCACAGCATGTTCCTGTGGTTACAACCAACATTCCGACAAGCTTGGCTCCTTAACCCCTCCCACTGTGCCAGGGGAAAATAAGAAGTTAATTGGAGAAAAGCTTTGGGAATTACAATGGAAGCTGAAGAAGTACTAAAAGAAGCCTCCAAGTTTTACTGTTTTATGAGGAAAAATAAACACAAGCTCTAGGAACCAGGAAGGGGAGTCACTGTGGCTGGCACTGCCCCAAGTTCCAAATTCTGCTGATTAGTGAACTGCTGAAGCCATTAATGCTCCCTTCAAGCCACTGCTCTGGTTATGTTTTTCCAGCCCAAAGAACTGGGAAGCAAGTTGAATAGAGCCAGTCCACAGCCTTGAGTGAGGGAGGCTCGCAAAAAGCAAACAACTCTGGCAAGGCAGCTCTCTGCCACTGCAGGAGTCTTGGAAGTCCAATGGAAGGAGCAGGAAACACTGGATCTCCCTTGTCCTCCCCACTTCACCTGCCGAGGACAACGGGAACCTTACAGTGATGGGGAGGGATGAGGGATTGTCCCTCCTTCCTTGGCACTGTGTGGGATCCATGGGAGATCTGCCACTGCTCTTTCACTGTGTACTGTTGGACTGGGAGGCACCGGGAGCCTTAGAGATCCAACATTTTTTGACCAATTCTCCTGGCTCAGCACACACACACTCTCATACATCTCAGTTCTGTCTCAAAGCCCCACTGTGAAGCTTTACAGAAACTCCTGAAATATTTTTCCAAGAGAAACGGGGAACTGCAGAGACCAAATTCCTCTCCCTGGCTTCAGCTGGGGAAGCTCAGGGGCTCTCAAACCCTAAGCACAATCAAAAGCTTTGGTGCAGCCAGACAGGTGTTTTCTGTTTGTGTGTTCCCAGCCATCCCACGTGGGAACACTGACACCCTCTGGAAGGAGACCTGGCATGGGAATGCTCCTGGGGAGACATTACCTCACTGCCCAGCACATGACATCACTCCAAATGGAACGACAGTGGCATCTGTGACACACCAACCCCCAAATAACCAAACCCCTGCAGTGCTCCCAGCCCAGCCAGGGCCAGGCTCCTCATCCAGCTGCTTCAGAATTCCACACTGGGCTCAGGACCAAGGAACACAAACCGCTCATTACTGCAAATAAACAGTGGTGATAAGGGGCCGAAGCAGCTAAAGAGAAACTATTTTACATTAAAAGCCTAAAAAGAAGCAAATGGAAGAATGAAGCCCATGGAAGCCCAGCGAGGGCTCAGCACAGTGCAGGGATGGGGCTCTGCTCCCACAGGGAGGTCAAACCTCACATCAGACATGGGGAGCTGGGCCTACACCTGCCACTGACCAGCTCTGTGCCTCAGTCTGACCGTCTGTAAAACAGGGATAATGATTCTTCTCCACCTCTGTGAAGCACTTTAAAAAATTTCACCTGCAGCAAAGCCCAGTGGTGCCCAGGCAGGCCCACGTTGAAACACATCTGTCTTCAGCTTCAAACAGCCCAATTAAGGAATTCAGATGAAAGAGAATGGAATAATACTGATGGAATCTCTTCTTTTTAAAATCAAAGTATTGGGAAAAATAAAGGAAATTAATCAGAAATAATCCTGTAAAAAAATTACTTAATGCCCCTCCCTTTTATATTAAACAGTGAGTGCCAAAATCCACTCTTCTGCCAACAATCCAACAAGTCCCACTGACTTGGGGGGAAAATGACCAAAGACCCCTCTTCTTCCAATAAGCAAAAGGTTTGAATCAAACCCTGAAATCTGTACAATGAAATAAAGAGCAGGAAATCCTGAAGTTACAGGGCATTTAAATATGAAAATTGGGGTTATAACCCACCACGATTCCTTGCCTTCACAAAAACCACGTGAAAGCTTCAGCCCCATCTCCCATCACTGTGCAAATGGACCTAAAATGAAGTGGTTAAAAAAAATCTAAGCAAGGAATCAGTTTGATGCTAAAGGCTGGGAAATGCTGATGAAATAAAGCAGAGCAAACAGCAGGGAAGAGGAATGAGAAGGGCTGGTTTTTAACGTGTGTGACCGGGGTTTGCAAGAGCCAATTATGCAGATGGTGCATGTGGAGAAGGTTCTGGGTGGATCCCGCTGAGCCGTGACAGCCCAGCAGTGCCTCATCCCCGCTCCTGAATCACACGAGGAGCAAGTCGGTGCCCGCTCCGGAACACCCAAAACGCGGCGCTGCCGCAGCCACATCAAAGGAGCCGCGTTTGGAGCCCCTGAACCCCCTCCCGGGCGGGACCCTCAGCGCGGCCGCTCGGATCCCCCTGCCCTGCCCCCGGGGCGGGATGCCCGCCAGCCCCCGGTGCCCCCCGTGGGGCTGTACCCACCTCCCCGGGGCTCCGTGAGCCCCACGACCTGTCCCGGGGGAACCGGCCGCGGTTCCCGTTCCAGCGGGAGCACATGGAGCCCAGCCCGGTCCCACGGGAGGGAGCGGCACCCCCCGGCCCGGACAGCCCCAGTGGCTGCCGCGGCACGGTGGGGGCACAGAACGGGCCCCGGCTCTGTGAAGCGCGTGGGGAACGCGCCGCCTCCTGGGGGGCAGGGAGGGGGCTCGGCACCCCCGGAGCCCCCGAGGACGGGGTGGGGGGAAAGAGAACCCGAGACCCCCCCAGAGCCCAAACACAGCCACAGGGGCAGCGCGGGGGCCGCCCTCCGCCGCCAGTAAGGGGGAAAGNCCGAGCGGCGCCCGGAACCGGAACCGGAACCGCCCCTACCCCAGGGCCCCGCCGCTGGGCTGCCCTCAGCGCCGCCGCTCCCGCTGCCCGCGCCGCCCCTCCCGGTGCCCCCGCAGCGCGGAGCGGGGAGCGGGGCCGGTTCCCTCCCGGCGGTTTCTCTCCTCTCGCGGGGTCGCGGCGAGGGCGGTGGGGAGGGCTTTGCTCAGGCAGCGCTCAGGCAGCCCAGCGGGCGGGGCAACGGGCGGCGCGGCTGCGAGAGGCCCCCGAGTGACGGCGGCGGCGCGACGGGACCGGGCGGTGAGCGGGACCGGGACCGGGAGCGGAACAGGGAGCGGGAGCAGGATCAGGATCAGGATCAGGATCAGGATCAGGATCAGGATCAGGATCAGGATCAGGATCAGGATCAGGGTCGGGACCAGCACAAGGACAGGGTCCGGGATCAGAACAGGAATTGGAACCAGGATCTGCGGCCTCCCTTCACCCCGCCAGCCCCGAGTTCCGCCGTGCGGCTGCCGGGCCCGGGCTGGGCGGCCGCGCCCCAGTGTCACAGGGAGCTGACCGGAGTTGTCACCTCGGGGGAGGAGCGGCTGCCGCGCTTTGCTGAGGAGAAAAACTTAATTTATCGTGCAGCAGCCACCGAGGTTTCACCTCTTTCACGAGCTCCGTAAAGCTCATTTTTATCCTTGAAGCGGAAAACGGGAAGAGGGCACAGAAACCTTAGGAGAAATATATCTGACAGCTGTTTTCCTTTCGTTTTTCCCAGTGGTTCTGAGGGAGAGCTAGCGGTTCCCCTTGCCTTTCGCCCCTCTCGTCCCCGAGGCAATGCCCAAAGTGAAGAGGAGCAGGAAGCCTCCCCCGGATGGCTGGGAGCTGATCGAGCCCACACTGGACGAGCTGGATCAGAAGATGAGAGAAGGTGAATGGGTGTTCTCTGGGATGGGACCCCAAAACAAGCTCACAAGAGCTGCTTCAGGAATACAGGTGGACCTTTTCTGCGTCTGTGCCTCCAGTGGTGCTGCAGGTTGATCGTGGGCCATGCTGGTCCCTGTTTTTGGGGTGTACACAGATTATGGAGCACAGAGCTTTGGTTACAGCTGGTTCAGGGATGAAGCTCATGGGTGTGTGGAGGAACTGGTAGTTCCTGTCTGTGTTGTTGCTGTGGGCATGAAGTCACCCACCCATCCCAGTGTGGGTCATGTCATTCCACTGCCATTGGTTTTATATCCTAAAGGAGCTGTTCCAGGTTAGATCCCTCTCATTTGAGTCTCCTCCCATTAATCTTGGTCTTATCCCTGTTGTGTGTTGAAGTTATGAATGTTCTTAGAACAGTTCACTGCAAAGGGATTGAGGGAAGCACTTGGTCACCTGGTGTTTGTGTTCCCTCCCAGCGGAGACGGAGCCACACGAAGGGAAGAGGAAAGTGGAGTCCCTCTGGCCCATCTTCAGGATCCACCACCAGAAAACACGTTACATCTTTGACCTCTTCTATAAGAGGAAAGCAATCAGCAGAGGTGAGGAGGGCAGGGGCTTTACCTGGGGCAGAGGAAAACTGGAGTGAGTGAGGTGTTCACCTGTGGGTGCTGCTGAACTGGGAGTTGGTGGGATCAGGTTTTTGGGGAAGGAGGAAGGCTTGGCAGCTGCCTGGCTTTACCTGCTGGTTACTACATCTGGTAACTCCTGATAGTGAGACTTGTGACAGTGTCTGCTCCTCCCCAGAGCTCTATGAGTACTGCATCAAGGAGGGCTACGCTGACAAAAACCTGATTGCCAAGTGGAAGAAGCAGGGCTATGAGAACCTCTGCTGCCTGCGCTGCATCCAGACTCGGGACACCAACTTTGGGACCAACTGCATCTGCAGGGTCCCCAAAAGCAAGCTGGAAGTGGTGAGTCTCCAGCTTGTTCCTCTGCTCTGCAGTAGCTGTTCTGACTTCTCCCAGCTCAGGGACAGCAGAGGGGGTAGTGCTGTTCTTCCTGGTAATTTCCTCTACCTTTGCTGGTAGAGTTGGTGTCTGGTTGGTTCTAAAGTTACTGTCAGCTTTGGCATTCATTTGAAGTTGTTAAAAGTATGGGAAATAACACCAAACTGTGGAAACCCTTCCCACCCAGAGCCATCCCTGCCTCGAGGTCTGAGGCTGCTGCTCTGGCTGTGGCTAGGCTGAAACACCCTCCTCATGTTTGTTTTTCAGGGCAGAATCATTGAGTGCACTCACTGTGGATGCAGAGGCTGCTCTGGGTGAAGCTTTTTGCCATCAGACTTGTTTTTTGAACTCTGAGGGACATCCTCCTCCTCCTCCTCAATGGACTATGAGTGCAATTACACTTTCTGTGATGGGATACTTCTGTATAATAATTAAAGCAGCAGCATAATCACCTGGATTGTGAATAAATAGGGGGGTGCTTTGGAGTAGGGTTTTGTGTAGCCATTTATTTTAAAATAAAGTTTGCCTTCCTGAGAGTGGTGTGATCTTCTGCTGAAACACTCCTGTGCCCCTTTTCTCCTGTTGGATGTGTTCTGGGTGCTTGAAGGTTGCTCTGCACATAGTGAGCCGCTCTGGGGTTTTTCCTCAACTAGGTCCATTTAAAAGGCTGTGTGGAAAGGAAATAACAGTTCCCAAATGTCCAGCCTGAGCTCTTCCCTGACCATGTGCAGATGGAAGCTGAATTTTACTGTAATTCTCTGCTGGAATTAATGCACAGATCCCTTCAGGAATGCCAGCAGTCTGGAGTCTTACAGGTCACATGTGAAATGACAGAACACAGGACAGAGACAAAACCAGCGCTGAGCTAAACCCCTGTTAAATCTGATTTTGCTTCTTCCTTGTTTTGCACAGGGTTTGCTAAACTACAGCCCATCTAATCCTTGGCAGTTGAAGGAAATTCACTGAAAATGTATTTGCTCCTCCTTACAACAAAAGTAAATATTTTATTATGTAACTATTGCTAGAAGTTTGCAACTGGGGGTGGGGGAAGTACGAAGCAGTTTTACTACAAGCCAGTTCAAAGAAGCAAGTAATGCATCTTCCTTGTGCTGGAAAAACTTGAAACTTCAGTATCCTGCTCCCTTTTCCTGCACAGCCTCTGCCCCGCTGTCCTGCCCCCCAGGCTTCGCTGTCCTGTACTTGGCCCAGGGGTGGGGGGTCTCCTCTCCAGCCATAACTTTTAACCACCGGTAGTAGTAGCCACGGAAACCATCAATCTTCTCCAGGTACGGGTTTTTGTATTTATACTGCAAAGAGAAATCAAACAAAACAAGTTTCTATTAGATGAGAGCTCACTTGGGCACCAGCCTGCAGAAGCTACAAGATGCTACCGAAGAAACAGTGATCAAATAACCATCAGCCAGATGAGACAAACCCCAAGGACACTCAGGCAGACATTTATGATTCTCCTCCTCTATTGGTGTCCTTCGTGATGCCTTCACACCCTGCCCATCCTGGCTCCTTACCCTGTCAAATTTGGGAGGGTACCGTGCCGCAAACTCCAGCTGCCGGATGATCACTTCATTGGGAGGCACCTGGTTATTCCTCATGTCCCGCAGGATCTCTGTGAGGTAACTGTAATCCAGCTGCCTCACAGCAGCAGCAATGAGGGTGCTGTAGATGTACTTGTTGGGAGTTATTCCAGACCTCTGCAAAGAACAAATGCTACAGATGAACAAGTTTATCTGCTGACTAGTGCAGGACTGGCAGAAGGAAAAGGCAGAGAGGCACTTTTTACACAAGGAGCGCAGCTCTCACCATGGGACCTGTGAAGCAGCTTGTGCAGTGCCAGCACAGGTGCAGGACAGATCACCTGAGCTCCAGCTACTCTGGAGCTGCATGTTTTGGGGGAGAGAACAAAACTACCCACAACAAAAACCTCAGAAGGTTTCTTAAAAGCATTAACAGTTCACTTGGCCTCTTCCTGCAGCTCAGACCCCAAGCAGCCGAAGATTTTTCTTTGATTACCTTCAAATCCGAGAGCAGCTGCAGTCCATCCTGCCGTTTGTGGCAGGCAATTGCCAAGTTACAAAATGTCTGGAGGTTAGGTGACAGTCCCCTCTTCACCAGAGCTGACAGCACGCTCTGCAAGATACAAGTGTTGGCATCACTTCCCAAAAAATCTCACTGTAGCTTTCCAAATAGGGAGCTGGATGTGCTAGAACAGAATTCATACTTAGAAATTAACCCAAGCATCACCTTGTGGAAAACAGTGTGAGATCCCAGTTTCTATTGTGGATAGGGAAACGGGTCTCAGTAAGATTTAACACAGTAACACAGGAGGCCTGAGACAAGGAAGTGGTGATGGGGCTGGTTCTGAGGTTTTTCTCTCACCTTTGCTCCCTCCAGGTCTCCCTGTTTACTTCTCTTCCTCATTAAAGTGTTAAAGAAGGTCACATCTACTTTCACTTTATGATCATCCAGAAGTGCCAGCAAAGAGGACTCTGAGGGGCTTTGGGGTTCCACCAGCTCAGCCAGTAACGTGAACGTCTTAATGCTGGGCTCTGCATTGTCCTCTTTCATTTTGTTCAAAAATCCCTCCACGTCCCCCATCAAAGCCAGTCTATGGGATGGTGTGGCCACTGTCCCCAAGGAAACCACGGCTGTGTCAGGCATCCTGGAATCCAACAAGTTGGGCAGCTTGCAGAAAGGCAGCTTCTGGCTTGGGTGTGCCTGTTCCTGCTCCATCTCATTCCGGGCTCTCCTCATCAAGGCTCCAGCCCTGCTGTGAGTGATGCAGGGGCTGTCAGGAGCAGCTGGTTCTGCTTCAGGCCGAGGCATGTCTTTATTTTGTTGCTGGATCCGTTCCTCGGGCTGCACCGAACTCTCCTGAAATAGTTGCTTTTCCATAGCTTTCACATCCAGCTGGACAGCAGCACTCTCTGATCTCTTCTTCCTCTGATTTTTCACCTTTTCCTTCCACCTGCCAGGTGGCAGCTGTAGCTGAGGTGAGTTCTCAGGAGGACTGAGCAGGAGTTTAGAGGCCACAGCAGGATCACCGATCCCACAGTCTCTGGCCGCACGCAGCATCAGGTTGTAGGTGTGGCTGTCAGCCTTTATTCCCAGCTTATTCATTTGTTTCCAAATCTGAAGAGGAGAAGATGGATATTAAATCTAAGACCATCTCTAACATCCTGTAAGCACATGTGTGGGATCTGTGTGAGAAGGAGAGAATTTACGACGAGGACAGTGACCTTGAGCTGGAGAGCCCTGTGAGATGATCCAGGGCTATTTACCAGCATATGAGATGTCCTGAGCAAAGTCTAGTTTTCAGAACTTGTGCTAGGAGGAGATGAACTCCTCCCATTTCACCACCCCGCCGCTTTCCGTGTGTTCAAGTGATGGCTACAACACAGCAGCACTTTCCCCCCTCTCTCAGAACTCGAGGACAAACCTGCAAGGCAAATCGGAAGCCGCTTTCGCTGTCTTTTATGCAGCTCATGAGAAGGAAGCTGAAGGTCTCAGCTGTGAGGACATGCCCCTTCTGCACAATTTCCTGAAAAGAGCGGAGAGAGCATTAAATTTCCCATTTACCCTGTGTGGTGAAGCTCAAATACCACTGTCATCTTCTGGGGATAGATGTTACAAAGCATATGGTGAGCTCCAAGTGTTTGAGCAGAATGATTGCTCCTGGAGAGAGCCCTGAAGCACCTGCACAGATCCTGATGGGAATCTGGGGGCAGGAACAGCAACCCTTTTAGATATTCCCAGAAGGGCCCTGCTGAGAACAGCTGCTGTAAGAGCTCTAAAAAGAGCCAGGTCTTCAAAAACAAGGAAAGGACACAAATGGTATCTGTGAACTCCACAAAAACTCTGGTAAGCTTTTGACACACCTGATCAGTTTTAAAGCCAAAGCTGCCTCCTTTTAGGTAATTAAGTTTAAAGGTTTGGTATGTACAATTTCACTGTATGACAAAAAGGATCAATGAAATATAAACACATGATCTGTAATTACCTCTTCTGGAAATGAAATTAAAACCCGATGCAACACGACAGCTTCCAGGAGCCTTAACACCAACGGATTAGGAGGAACAAGCAATCTATTTACCTTGAGTACATCCAAGCACATCCTGAGGTCTGAGCAGAGGGCACAGACCTTCAGCAGGGCGTGGTAGGTGATGAGGTTCAGCTCCTCATTTTTGCTCTGCAGCTGCTGCCGCAGTTTCAGGGCGCTCTGCAGCCCCGAGTCCTTCCACGGAGACTCAGCACAGGCGTTGAACAGGGCTGTGTAAGTGGCCTCTGTGGGGATTAACCCTCGTTTTTTCATCTAGAGGAAGAGAAGAAGGATTTGAACTGGCTTTTTTGCAAAAGGACATCCTGAGTTTTTTAACTTGTTTTTCAGAGTTTCAGGCTAAGAAGGTGCCAACACTAACTCAAAGGCATTTTGGAGACAAAGTAACACGACTGAATGCTTGAAATGGTTTTAGCTTAGAAAACGTTTTGAGAGAGAACTTAAACCTACATCATTGTAGAGCCTGAATGCCTTTTTCACGTAGCCAACCCTGCCACAGCCGCCAATGAGAACGGTGTAATTGCTTTCCTCTGGCTGGACACGCTCCTCCTTCAGCATCTGCACCTCAAACAGCTCCAGAGCCTCTGCCAGCTACAAGGATGAGAAAAATCCATTATGAGGAGAAAAATCCATCATGAGGCAGAAAGACAATCAATTACAATGGATATTAATATATGCAGCTGTGGGCAGATTGTAGCGCAAGTCCTACAAAGTGTGGAGTTCCTCACAAGAAGGCTGGAGAGGGTCTTTGGACAAGGGCATGTGGTAACAGGACAAGGGGGGATGGCTTTAAGCTGACGGAGGAGAGATTTAGGTTAGATATTGGGAAGAAATCCTTCACTGTGAGGGAAGTGAGGCATTAGAACAGGTTGCCCAGAGAAGCTGTGGCTGCCCCATCCCTGTAAGTGTCCAAGGCCAGGCTGGATGGGGCTTGGAGCAACCTGGGATAGTGGAAGGTGTCCCTGCCCACGGCAGGGGGTGGAACTGGATGATCTTTAAGGTCCCTTCCAACCCAAACTGTTCTATTATGATTCTACAAGAAATTATTATTTTAATTCTTTCCGTAAAGATACCAAGTGATAGACACCGGTCAGAGCTGCATCTTTCATCAGTGCTATTCAAAACAAGTGAAGAGCTGGGCTCAAACCTTGTCCTCTTTGATGAGGGCCTTGCACCGTAGGAAGTACCAGTATGGGGTGTTCTTAGGCCCACGTCGAGGTTTTCTTTCTGGTTCTTCTTCTCCTTCTTCCTGAAGCTTTAAATCCCGAAAGCGCGCTGTGGTTTTGTGGTAATATTTTCTAGAGGAAAATTTATCGGAGAGCGTCCCGAACTCCACACCTTCATCATCATCATCATCATCCTTCTGCTCCTCGGTAGCTCCAGCGGAGCTGCCAGCACTGATCTCTCTCGGGTCGCTGCCGGGCAGTTTGCAGGAGGCCTGCGAGGAGCTGCACGTTCTCCAGCCCGGCAGCGGGCCCTGGCCTGGGGGCCGGGGCAGGAGCGGCGCCTGCCCGGATCCAACCCCGGGGGCTGCGCACCGCGCCCGCAGCAGAGCGGGGGAGGCGTAGCGGCACCAGCGGGGGACGAGGAGCCGTAGGGAGCCCATGATGTGCCCGCTGCCCCCGGAATCGAGCGGGTGTGGAGCGGGAACAGGACGGGGAGCGGCGCAGGGACCGGGAGCGGGATCGGAATCCGGATCCGGCCCCGCGCCGTCCCCCGTCACACCTCCCCTGAGCCGCGGCGCCTGCGCGCACGGAAGGGG
>VXBT01004383.1:139490-225146 GCA_013400235.1 Oriolus oriolus
CCCGCCGCCCCCAACACCGCCACCATTCCGCCCCTACCTTCCCGTTGCCGGCGGCCCCCAGCTGCCACCATGCAAGAGCTCATCGCCAGCGTGGACCACATCACGTTCGACCTGGAGCTGGCCGTGGAGCAGCAGCTGGGGGCACAGCCGCTCCCCTTCCCTGGCATGGACAGTGCGTGTGGGCTCTCTCCTCCGCGGGGTGCTCGGGCCGGGGCTGGGCCCTTGGTCCTGGGGCGGGGGCCGTGGGGCCGAGGAGGGAGGGCTGGGGAGCGCTGGGGGGGCTGGGAGGTGTTCAGGGATCTGAGCGTCTTCCTCGTGTCTTATCCATAGATCCACCCAACTTCCTCTTTCCCCAGAGGTTTCTGTCTTAACCCAGATGTTTTTCTTTTCTGCTTAGTGAAATCGATAGTTACTACGCAGCCAGACTGGAAAATTAAACTTGAGGTGTTACCGTGAATAAAGATCGCTCTCCTGCAAAGTACTTTATTTCCTTTTTCATTCACTTTTTGTAGATGAGGCATTTCGATGACAAGAGTCACCATCTTTAGGTATATCCGTGGCTGCCTCTCTATTTTCCTTCAGTCTGGCACAGGCTCAGGAGACTCGTAGTTTGCTGAATTTTTCTGGCTGGGCTACTAAACTTGTGTTTAACTCCCTTGAACGTTCCTGTTGGTCAGGATCAGCAAGGGATAACATGCTAATGGGTGTTTCAGGCAGTTCTGGTAAAAAAAATATAAGACTGTTAATGCCATGGCTATAATAAATACAGGGTTCAGGAGCTGGACTTCAATGATCCCTGTGGATCCCTTCCAACTCAGGATATTCTGTGATATGACTGATTTAACAGCAGAGGAAAACCCAGATGAACTTAAATAGCTGAAAAGCAAAACAAGCACCTCCAAATCTCTGCAAATTCCCTTTCATATCCCTCAAGAAGAAAACAGATATTTTTGAGCACCAGGCTTTAACAAGGAACTCCTGCAGGAAAGTAAATCCCCCAAACCAAAATATTACTTTTCTCTTGATGTTGGAGGTCAGATTTTCTTTCTAGGGCAGAAGTATTGTAAAAGCTGCCACGGAGGTTTGTTAAAATAAATAATGATTCCTTGTTCTCTCCACAGAATCGGGCGCAGCTGTCTGTGAGTTTTTTTTAAAGGCGGCATGTGGAAAAGGCAAGTTTTATGGAATATTGGAAAAGGCAATTATTCTCACAGGGTAGAGGGGTGAAAATAGATTTTCTAGTGCTGTTTGTAGTGCTCTTGTTTTGTAAAGCTGAGGGGATAACCTAGATAGAGGATAAAACTGAAGGATGTTGGAATATCTGCAGCAATTGGGAAATAATGGCATTTTTTAAGGAAGTTGGGAAGTGAATACGCAAAGCTTCTGTTAAAGGAAGGTTTGAACTCACCACAAGCAGACTTGGCTGTGGATCTGGCTCTTAATTGTTGTGGTTTTTAGTAGCCAGGATTACGAACGGGAGACTTTGTTGTGAAGCTCATTAGAGGGTGTCACAAGACTGTTTTGGAACTCCCTGTTTTGCTGTTATCACTTAAGGCTGAAATCATAAGTGATGTCTTCTGAAACCCCTCTTGCAGAGGGGAACAAAGTGCTGCTGTTGCCCTGTGTGATACATTTTAATTGTTCTTTTTTCCCTTCTGCTTGCCCCATCCACCCTCCACAGGAGGCATGTGCCCATTCCGACACATCAGTGGGGAAAAGACAGTTGTTTGTAAACACTGGCTACGAGGACTGTGCAAAAAGGGAGACCAGTGCGAGTTCCTGCACGAGTATGATATGACCAAGATGCCTGAGTGTTACTTCTACTCCAAATTTGGTAAGTAGCTCCTGCTTAGCCTTCCTTGCTGGTGTGGGAGACTAAAGGAGATCCTGGTGAATTCCTCTCATCCATCCTCAGAGCATTACATTCTACTGTATCTGATGTTAGATTGACATTTTTCCAGATCTGCTTCACCTTGTTATCCACATAAATTTGTGATGTATTGTAGATAAGTTCACTCGAGAGCTTGTCCTTTGCAGGAAGAGGGGGGAAACTCCTGTTTTTATTGGGGGTTTTTTGCCTTAAGTTCATTTTTTGGGGTATGAGATGAATAGGCTGAGCAGCTGGTCTTTGCATGACTCTGACTTTGGGGAGCTGATGAGCAGCAGAGGGCATGGGGGTGCAAAACTTTTATGCACTTGCTTTCCAGCTCTGGAGATCTGGACATAATGAGGCAACTTGCTGCCAGAAACTTACAGTCTTGTAGGTTTCCTTGGATTGAGGTTAGTGTGCAATTTGTAGTTTCTCCACACTTCTGGTGCACTGAATGTTTGGGTTTTGTTACCACGACTGCTCTTTCAAATTTAGTTCCCCCGCTGTTTTTCAAAACATAAATAATCCTGTGTGGTAGAACTTGGCTCACCAGGAGTGAGTCCTTGGAGCTCTTCATGGAGGTTAAGGCAGGCAGTGAGACTGTTGTGCCTGATCTTACAAGTGTTGGTAGCAGCTCTGTGGGAGCTACACGATCCAGGTAATGTTTTGAGAGTAATTTTGATCTCAAACCTGCACAGTTGACTGAGAAGTGTGTTTGCCTTTGGTACAGGGGAATGCAGTAACAAGGAATGTCCATTCTTGCACATCGACCCGGAATCTAAGATCAAAGACTGTCCCTGGTATGACAGAGGCTTCTGTAAACACGGTATGTACCTCCCACAGTCACTGTTTCTGTGGCTGGAGACCAAGGGTAGGGTGTTGCTGTTGTCTCTCTGCACGACCTGCTGGTGGATGTGCTGCTGGAATCTGGATGTATGGAATGTGAACTGCTGAGCTTTGTGTTGCAGGTCCCCTCTGCAGACATCGGCACACTCGGAGAGTCATTTGTGTGAATTACCTGGTAGGATTCTGTCCAGAGGGGCCTGCCTGTAAATTCATGCAGTGAGTATGCTCCAGGCCTGCCCTGCAGCCATGTTTGTTTCCCTTGTGATCTGCTACATGTCAAATGAGGGTGCTTCCATGCTTCCCAGTGGTTTGGAGATTTGCCAGTGTTTAGTTTGGCCACATTTTTACTGATTTGAGGATTGAGAAAGTATTTACAAGAGCGTGTAGTGACAGGACAAGGGGGAATGATTTCAGTCTGAATGTGAGCAGGTTTAGATTAGACATTAGGAAAAAAATCTTCCCTGTGAGGGTGGTGAGGCCCTGGCACAGGTTGCCCAGAGAAGGTGTGGCTGCCCCATCCCTAAAAGTGTCCAAGGCCAGGTTGGATGGGGGCTTGGAGCAGCCTGGGATAGTGGAAGGTGTCCCTGCTTATGGCAGGGGGTTGAACTATATGAGCTTTGAGATCCCTTCCAACCCAAATCATTCTATGATATGGGGCAGGGCCTCTCTAGGGAGCTCCCAGTAAGACTGGCATGGTGATTAGATGCCATCAGTGCAGTGGAATCAGATGGATATATATTCCAGAAGGCAGAGGGATATGCTACACACATGCAAAGAGAAATGGGGAGGGGGAGGTCTGTTTCCTGTGAGCCAGATTTAACTGGCTGAATGTTTTGTTGTTTGGAGTTACTTGACAGAGCTGATGATAAAATGTTGGCATATGATTTGAGAATCAATTTTCTTGTTTCCTTCTAAACCAGCCCTCGGTTTGAACTGCCAATGGGAACCACAGAGCAACCACCACTGCCTCAGCCAACACAAACACAGCAAAAGGTACCCAGATCCCCTGCCTCTCAACACAGCCACCCTCAAACCTCTCCCACAGTGCTTTAAACTAGAATAGATTGTCTAGTGGTCAAAATTGGGCACCCAGGCTCTTGGGTCTGGACAAGAGAATTAAGCAGTGAGCAATCCTGGGTGCCGTTATAGTGATTAAAGCCCCACAATTGTTCCAACTTCACATGGAGATCATGTCACAGAACACTCCCACGCTACACAGAAGCACATCATACGTGGTTGTGCAGCAGTCTGCCGGGTTTTGTAATCAGGGTGACAATCCCTCCGTGATGGCAATGATATTTTAGCAGCCTAAACCTACTCTTCAAATCTGCTTTCCAGAGAAAAACAGGATCACTGGGCTTTGTAAGGCTCAGTGCTTGATTTCTTCTCTCTGGTGCTCCAGCTGGCAGAGCACCCACACACAGATTTGGAGGAAAACTGATCATTTGACATATGGGGTGCTCTTTTCTCTTCTTAACAAAACAACAACCACAAAGATCTTTATCCTGGGTGCACTTAACGAGTCAGAATTCTTCTCCTACCCAACAGAGGACACCCCAAGTCATTGGAGTCATGCAGTCTCAAAATAACAACAGTGGGAACAGAGGACCCCGGCCATTGGAGCAGGTCACCTGCTACAAGGTAATGCAGAGGAGAGGGTTGAGGAGGGAAAGCAACCGGCTTTTTCACAGTTTAAAGGGGCTCATGAATTCTGAGCTCTGCTCAGTAGACATTGTGTGGTGCCTGGATACAGCTGTGGGAATTGGCCTTGAGTTCTGAGGTCGCTGCCTTGCCAGTCCTGGACTTGCTGTGGCAATGACAAATTCTGTAGCAGTCTGCTGTCTGCTAATAAAGACTGCCCCAAAGACAGGAAGGAGTCAAGCTGCACATTTCAAAATAAGAGTTAAGAGTAATTTTTTGTCTCATAAGGTAATTTGCTTATACTTGTGGGTGTAGATTCTATTCTCCTGTTAGCCTGCAAGGTCCTTGAAAGTAACAGGAATTAGGTTTGCAAAGCCTGGTCAGTATTTGAGTTATAAATGGACCCTGTGGTGTCAAACCAAGGAATGAGTTGTTCACCTTGATTGCTCATTGAGGAGCACTGGGAAAATTTGGACAAGTTTCCATCTCCGTATTTTTCCACAAAAGCCCCAATAACTAGAAAAGTACAAAGAATCTTCCTGTCCCGTTAGCCCTGACAGTTACAACATTTTGCCTGTCAGCTCTGAGCCTTGTGCTTGTTTGGGTGAAAATCACTGTAATTGGACAGGGATATTAAATAGCTGAATCCATTTCACTGAAAACCTGTAATAGCTGCTTGTTATTTTATCTGCAAGTAAATTACAGACCTGGAGAAGGCTGTTGCACCAGATACTGGCATTTCTCTGTGTTTGAGTAGCTTTAAGATGCAAAGTCATGAACCTGTGACTTTCTCAAGTTCAGAGGTGCCTTTCTGTGTTTAATTCAGGATAGCTGATCAGGAGAGTCCCCATGGATATGGTGCATGGAGTAGCCTTAGGAGCCTCAAATGTTGAAATCTTCCTTGTGTGCTGAGAGTTCTCTCCTTTGAAATGCCTTAGAATAACATGGCATCAGGTTACTCCCAGCATAGAAGCAGCTTTTGCTCCAAGAAGTGGTAGCAGCTCATAAATCCTGTCCCTCCTGACACCCTGTTTCACTTCACCTGCTAAATGCTGCATCTGCCATGTGTGGAAAAGCTTCCAAGTGGCAACAGTTGTTGGGTGCCTTAATAAAGGCAGCTAGAAGGAAAGAGCTGGAACTCTGCAGTAATTCCTGTCTCTTTCTCTTTCAGTGTGGTGAAAAAGGCCATTATGCCAACAGATGCACCAAAGGACACCTGGCCTTTCTCAGTGGACAGTGAAGGAGCAGCAGGAAGGTTCAAGGGAGCTGTTACCACTGAGGAAAGGTTTCTGCCTAGCACAATGTCTGGAGCTATTAATCAGGTTGTTTTTTTAATGCCATTACTGAAAGAACTGGTCAGAGGCTGGCTGCTGCTGAGCAACATTTTTGTAATTGTCCCCAACTTTTTTAAGTTTTAACCTTTTTAAAATCGATTTTGGCCTCCGCCTGTTTTCATTGAGCCCTGATGAAAGGTAGATCTAAAAGCCAGTAGATAAACCAAGCCCTTACTGGTGCAGCACTCCACATAAACACATCTTAGGCCAGTGTTTCTCCAAAGTATTTTCCTTCTGCTACTTCTCTTCGGAGAATCTGCAGCATTTCAGCCCTGCCTGTGGAAGCAGGAAGACTGACTGGGAAAAGTTAACACTTGCAATGCCTTCTCCTCAGTGAGGAAGCAGGGATTCTGCTGTCCTGTAGCTCTTCAAAAGCAAAGTCCTGTTTCCAGGTCAGCCTGGTGAGCTTGTCCTGGTGGCTGACATAACCCCTCAAGTACATCAGGCAGTAAAACCCGTGTCCACTTGCTTTGTTTCTGTGCTTCTTGCTGTACTGAAGGTTAGAAAGCAATCTTCTGGGAGAGAACTGATCAAGGGGAGAATAAATTGGCATCTCTCTGGTTAGCCAGACAATAAGGAACAATGATTATAGGAAAGCTGCATCTGTGCTCAGTTCCCACTTGCAGAAAGGAGGGAAATGAGCACGTCTTAGAGTAGGAATAGAAGAGCCTTGTCTCAGCCCCCATCATCCAGCTCACACTGAGCAGGTATTCCCACACTCTGGAGACCAGGAAGTGGACCTGTATATTCTTATGGAACACTGCTTTTAAAGTGTTGGTAGAGATTCCTTCTGAGAGCAATTTTTTTTCTCAACCCAAACCCCATTTATTTTGAGATGACTATTTCAAAAGGGCCAATGACAAAATGTGAATTAAAAGAAAAAAACTGCCCACAATGTGAGCCTTATTGATTCTACCCCATCTCTTCATTTGCTGCCTGCCTTTATACTTTGTTTTTATTGAAATGTACTGATGGCAAAAGCTGGCTGTGAATTTATTTTTCTTTAAGAACAAGGTAATGTGGCTGGATTAAGTGAAGTGACCAGAACCTGTGTTGGTGTCAATGACTGCAGTTATTTCACTGTGGAAGTTTCAAGTCTGAAGTCACAGACCATCAGACACTTTCATGACACTTTGTGCCCCCCTCAGACTGAGCTGTGTGATCTGTATTTAACTGGGCATGTGGAAAGGGAACTAAAACACTCCAGTGTCTGACCACCTTCCCCACCAAGTTCAGGAGTTTTTGGGCTTCAGCACCAGTTTTCCAACACTGAAAGTCTTCCTGTAAACACTGAAGTTGTTGGGAGATTCTTCATGTCCCTCAAGGAATGGTTTTCACTCTCTGTGCTGCTCCGACAAGGATGGTTCAGGTGGGCCCTGCAGTGCCCAGCTCCAGGTGCTGGTGTGACATCGGGGTGTGAGGAAGCTCAGAGCTGGGGCCAAACCCACAAATGCTCCTTTAAGCTGCATTTAAGTCAAGAAGAAAAGTTTTCCTTTAGTTTATTTTGATAGATTCAAAGTCTTAAGCTTATTGCCATTCAGAATAACCTCCCAGCTTTGGCAATGAAAGGAGGTAGAGTTTGGTGGAAATTCTGGGTTATCTGAGGTAGTGACAGAAGGAGAGTTGCAGACCTGTCTCATCTCAGACAGTGCTCTGCAATGATGGAAAACTGCCCCAATACCTCCAGTCCCTGGTGAAAGCCTGACTGAGAACCAGAAACACCAACAGGCCACCCAAAGCTCAGATACTCTTTCAAATCAAAACACATCCTCTCAGCCCCTTCTCCAGCCTGTTCATAATGGCCAGGAAGCAATCCAATGCTTTTATTTTTATCAAACAGGAATCAGTTGCAACACTTCCCCCAGTTCATAATAAAACCCAAGGAGCAGCTGCTTTCCCTCTGAACTTACCCCGAGGGGTGAAACTCTCAGAAGACAAGTTTATTTGCACAGTACAATTAACAATTCAATTAGGAGCGTGTCAGCTCAGGAAATGTAAAGTGTATGCACTTTATTATTGGTCACAAGAGTACAGATTTAATATCCATAGGTTTAACATCTTCTGTCAGTGCAGCAGTGCCAGGAGCTGCACCTTCCCCTTCTGATGGTGTTTCAGTGGTACTTCCTTCTGCGGTCATGCTCTGCAGCAAAGCACAGCAAGTTAATTCTGTTCAACTCACAAGAAAAAAACCCCACCACACCTGAAATTACTGGCAAGAAAGCACTCTAAAAAAAACCCCTAAGCATGTATTTTCTAGGTGCTGTCAGGTCAGACAGGCACCAAGGTTTAAACTTTCTTTGGTACCAAGAAAATACTCAGTAAGCATCAAGTTCTCTATGGCTAAAAGAAGTTTGTTTGCTAACAATCTTTCATTTTATTTCTAAAAGCAGCAGCAGGTAATTGTTTTTATTCCCCAAGCAACCTTCCAAGCTGCCCTGCACACACTCAGCCATGGTTTTTACTTACTCACGTGACTGTAGCTCCACATGTAGCTGAGGACAACATACCCAGCCAGCACCATGGAGATACCCCCGAGGCCCCCCTTCCTCACATTGATGTATTTGTTGTAGTATCTGTTGTAACCTGTGGAGGAGGAAAGTTTTTCAGAGCAGCCAGATGAGCTGTGTGTTACCCTGTGTGAGAAAGAAACAGCCTGGATTCACAGAACTTCAGGAAATTGTTTCTTATGAAACATCTGAAGGTCTCAGATGCAAGTCTGAGAGGGGGCAACCTGTGTGTTAGCTGAGCAAGGTGATCTCAAGTTAACAGCTCTAAGCCTCAAAAAAAAACCCAAAAGGGAAAACCCACCATTTTCCATTTTTTCCTAAATATTATTGTGACTTTCATGAGCTCAAGCTGCTTTGGAATTATTTAACTCTTCCATACATTACATACATGCACATGTGTATTATCAAATGCAAACACTTGCATTTGACATTATGTTTAAATGTACCTAAATGAGATCTGTACTTATAGCAAAGGACATTGGTCCCAAGTGATCCATAAGAGCCCTGTTTCCTTTTATAGCATCTGTAGGGATCAACTGCTTTTAAACTATTTTTTATTTACTTGTGATCTTGGGAAACCCCGAGATTTTCAGCCAACGGGTTCAGGACTAAGGGCACCCTATTTCCCCTTTATACAAGAAAGAATACTGAGAACAAACATCTGGATAAAGCCCACACGAGAAATAAATTTACGGATGCAAAACCGAGATGTTACAGGAGAAACTGCTCTGGGAAGGCAAAACTCGCCATGGAGCAGCCCCAGCGCTGCCAGACGCCCCCGCCCCAGGCAACATCCACTCCGGCAGCCAGGGGCTCCTGTGTGCTGCTCTCCCTGCCTCCGTGAGGAGAACGGATCCAGGGACCCGCACCCTCCGGGCCTCCCCCGCAGCCCCCTCACCTCTTTGCATGGCCCCCATGATGCCGCCGGGGGTGAAGTCCCTCATGGCCAGCCAGCTGCCCAGCTGGCCCAGCTTCACGTCCATCAGCTTCGTGTCCTTGAGGAGAACTGCGGCAGGAAGAGGGAGAGAAGCCGGTCAGCGCGGAGCTGAGGGAGGGAGAGGGGCACCGCGGTCACCTTGATCCCCCCGCACTCACCCGGTGGCTGCGCCATCTTGGTGTGCCCGGAAGGGACGGGCCGCGGGGGCTCATGGGAGGAGGGAAGGGCGGGAACGCGGATGGCGGGCGGGGCGGGGCCGGCGCCATGTTGGGCGTGTCATGCCCCCCTCAGAGGGGACCATGGCGCTCCCGGTGTCGCCTTGAGCGCGTCCAGCCTGTCTTAGTGACGGGACATGGAGTGATGGGTACAAATTGGAAGTGGGGGAAATTTCGGTTAGATATACGGGAAAAATTTCTCCCTGTGAGGGTGGTGAGGCCTTGGCACAGGTTGCCCAGAGAAGCTGTGGCTGCCCCATCCCTGGAAGTGTCCAAGGCCAGGTTGGACGGGGCTTGGAGTAACCTGGGATAGTGGAAGGTGTCCCTGCACATGGCAGGAGGTGGAATGAGATGATCTTCAAGGTCCTTCCAATCCCTTAACATTCCATGATTCTGTGATCTCCTCTCCGGGGGCCAATTCCCCAGTGGGCGCTGCATATCCTGCCCCAGGTGCCACAGGCACTGCTAGCCTGGCAGGGGGCTGGGGCACTTGAGAGATTTTCCCTTCATTTCCAGTCCAGCAGGTCGCTTCAGCAGCTGGGCCCCTCCTCAAGGGATGGTAAACAACTCTTGAGCATGTCCTTCAATCCCCCAGGGCAGCGCCTCGCACCGTCCCACGTTGTGGGGTGTCAGGTGCCCTCCTTGCAGTGCTTCAGATCGTGAGAAAATATAGAAAAATTCACAAGTTGTCATCAGCATCTTCACACATCTCCATCAGCAATCTTGCCGATGTCCCACAAATGAACCTTTTCCAGTGTGCTCTTAAGTTGCAACTCTTAACACAGTAAATATGTGCTAACAGACAGTATATACTGCAACATACATTGAAATTGTTGCTTTTTGTACTGTAAGAAGTCCCTTTTCATTGCCCACTGAGGACTTTTCCCTGTTGGGAATACACTGTGTTCTACTACAGCTCCTCTGGAAGGGAGGAGGCAAAAGGAGAGGCTGGGTTGGGTGTACTGTGTAAATAAACCCACATAACAAGAGTGATGGAGCAGTTAATGCGCAGATAAAGACAGATTTTGCCTTCCTGCAACAGGAATCACAGAATATCCAGAGTTGGAAGAGACTCACAAAGATCATCCAGTCCAACTCCTGGCCCTGCACAGGACACCCCAACGATCCCACCCTGTGCCTGGTGTTGTCCAAACGCTCCTGCAGCTCTGGCAGCCATGGGGCTGTGACCATTCCCAGGGGAGCCTGGTCAGTGCCCAACCACCCTCTGGGGGAAGAACCTTTTCCCGATATCCAACCTAAACCTCCCTGACACAGCTCCAGCGGTTCCTTTGGGACCTGTCCCTGCTCACAGGGAGCAGAGGTTGGAGCTGCCCATGTGCTGCCCTCACGAGGAGCTGCAGCCCCTGATGAGTCTCCCCTCAGTCTCCTCCAGCAGAACAAACCAAGTGACCTCAACCGCTCCTTGTTTAGCTTCTCCCCTAAACCCTTCCCCATTTTCATAGCCCTCCTTTTAATTGTTTTATATCTTGTATCGTGGTGCCCAAAACTGCACCCAGAACTTGAGGTGAGACTGCACCAGCTCAGAGTAGAACGGGAAAGAGCCACCCAGATTTATTTCCTGCTCCCCAGAGCCTTTCTGGGGCGCTCAGGCCCACCCTGAGCACACCTGCAGCCCTGGGTGGTGGCACCAGGTGGGACTCCAGCAGGTGTCACTCGCAGGCAGCGGCTGCGGCTGATGGTCCCCGTGTAGTGACCTCTAGAGGCTTCAAATCCTCTCGTGCAGGTTCATAGCAGTGTCAGGGTTTGTTGTTGTTTATTGTGCTGAAGCTGAAAAGCAAAGTGCTGCAGCGGTAAACAGGGAGCAGCCGTTCCCCCGCTGCTCCTGACAGGTCAAACAGCACCCCGGGATTCCTGGATATGAAATCTCTTTCCCGCAGAGGACTGGTAGAGCGGATCAGAGATGAAAACTAAATTAAGGACGTTGAAAGGAGCCTGCAGGGCTCCTACATAAACACTAATCTCTGCAGCTTTTACTTCTCTTAGGCTGCAGAGTCTTATTCCACACTCCTCCCTCCTGCCACTGCAGGATTCTTGAAATCTGCAGGGTTGTGTTACCTGGTATTAAATGAGATGAGGAACCTGTGCTGCCTCAAGATATATGGAACTGTGTCACACATCAGAGGCTGGTCTCTGTGTCTAGCTTCACCGTCTGTTTTACCAAAATTAATTTATTTACATTGAATAGTTCTAATAAAATATAGCATAACATAACATAACGTAACACAACATAACATAACATATAACATAACATAACATATAACATAACATAACAGTGAAAAAACTGAATGAATACATTGCTGCCTGATTGTAAAAGTTTTTTTCCTCATTAACAGAAAGGAAGATTAGGAAAGTATAGTGTGTCTGATCACCTGAAGAAAGGATTCCAAATTTAGACCCTGTTAAATGAGTTTAAAATCCTCTTATTAAATTATCCTTTATTTTATTATTGGACTTTACCGGTAACTGTCATTTTATGGCTGAAGTGTCCCCTGATGAACTACTATGTGCCCTTTTTACAGTACTTGCAGAAAATCGTGCTCCAAACTTGCTTCCCTCATTCTTGCAAGGCAACCTATTGTTTTAAATAGGATTACTCATGCAAGGCAGATTAATTCACCTACAGGAAGAAAGCCAGTGGCGGGGCCCTCGTTTTAAGGAGTTCCCTGCAGAGCAGAAGAGCACATAAAGCTGCTCAAACTGCTTATAGCAAGATCTGGAGAAATTTGGGTTGTTAGGGTAAGAATGGAAATCCTTAATGAGGATCCTTCTCCATTGCAATTAGAGGGAGCAGTGACTCAAGCCTTGGCCTGAGCTGCCCATGTTGGCAGGGTGAGAAGAACAGGGCTGTTCTCTTTATGCCACCTTAACCTGACCCAGCAGGAAGAGTGAAATGGTACAGATGTGCATGAGGTTTTGCTGCACATTTCCTTCCTTTGACCTGTGCTGCTGGCCAAAACTCAGGGTCTTGTTGGTTGATCCAGATGGGAGGAGGAGTGACAAAGAAAGGTGTTTCTGATGTATTTCTGTTTGCTTACAAGAATTCTCGCAGCCCTTCTTTCCTGACCACAGAAGAACTCACACACTGAGAGCCAGTTGCCTTGCCTAGAGCTCCAGACCTGCTCCAGGCAGCAATGTGATCCCAAATCCTTGTATTCAGTCCAGGTCTTATATCAATGATTGTTCAGGCTCTTTGAAGTTTCTGTTCTCTGCTTGTTTCCATACTCTGTCTTTCTGTCTCTTCCTCCACCTGAACCATAGCATCCACACATAACATTCTTTCCTTTTAATATCCTGCTCCAAACTGTCCTCCCAGAGCCTTCAGGTTCTTGAGCAATCTTGTATTGTGGGTGGAAATAGGCTTAATGTCTCCTTCAGCTACCCTAAATAAAGGAATGCAGTTAAACCTACCAGTTTCAAGAAGGTTTAGCCCAACCTCTAAAAATAAAAGCCTAATGGAGTGTTGCCCTGAGGTTTTCATCTTAGTGAAGACCTCTCCAGAAAATGCTGTGAAGTTTGTAAATAATGGCATAGAAATAATAGAAGTAGAAATAGAAATAACCTCAAAAAACACAGAGTATTTTGCAAAACACGTCAGTGGATACAAAAGAGATTTGCTTTCTCCACTAACAAGGGTAACGCATAATATTGCAGCTTTCAGTCCAAAGATTCAGTTGTGGCCCAAAAAGTTAAGTCACACTTCATTTGAGCTGCTGAAAAGGAGAAGTAAAAAGCAGAACAGCCTCCCTTGGAGGCTGGGATCATTTTTCCTGTTCCATGTGCCACCCTTTGAAGACTCAGGATCTCACCTGGGTGGTCAGTGGTCCTGTAGGAATATACAGACACAGTGTCTGTAGCTGTGTGAGGTAGCACAGAGTGGCCTTCAAGAAGGTCAAGAAACGAGGATTTACCTAAATGATCCCATGCCCACTGAAACAGATGACAAAGCACCCAGTGCTTTTAATAAAGGACCAAACCTTCAGTGGTTTGTAGACCAAATACAGTTCTGAAACATGTGGTTTGGCACAGGATGCCTCTTGGCTCCAAATCACTCCTTTCAATCTGATGAATTCCCACCAGCACAGGTGAAGGAGCTGCAGCCATCAAGGAGAAGGAGAAATCACAGGCTACCAGCACTTGCAGAAGCTCGACAGAGATGCACATTCTATCAGCCAGTAATTTGGAGAAGAGTTACGGCCCCAGGTTGCTTCATCCAGTCAGTTATTTTTTAATTGTATGAACAGTTTGGTGTGGTGAGAGCGGAGCAGCTGCTGAGGTCTCAGCCTCCTTCATCTAAAATTGTGCTTGCAGTGGAAACCAGACTCCAACGTTGAATAGGATTAGAAAAGGGTGTGGAGTCTGAAATCTCTTCCATGGCCAGACTTCCTCAGGAAAATGGTGAATTACCTTGCAGAGATAATAATACCTAGGGATTGACATGGCAAAAGCAGTTGAGAGAATGAACCTGTGATTGCAAGCAGATTGCTTGCTCTGTGTTATTACAGAGCCATTTTCCTTCATCAACCTCAAAACACTTTGCAGAGGAGATCACTTACCAATGATTAATAGTTTAGCATGTACATAGTTCTTTTCTCCTTCACAGCACTTGAGTGTTGATGCATCTTCATGCTCCTCTGATAAAATGTGTACGTTAATGTTATGATCATCTTTTCAAGTGGTGAAATTTGAGCCCTGGGTTTAGGACTGGGGAGGGGGAATTCCTCCCTCCTCCTTCGGTCCCGTCTTGCTGGCCTTTGCTTGTATCTGGTGTCAGTTGCAAAAGTACCTTATTTTATTATTCTTTGATCAGCCTGGTGGTTAGCTAAATATATACCTGTGGGGAGATAATTACATGCTATCAGTAGTAAAGTGTACTAAAATAATGTACGTTAATTAAAACACTTGCAAAACCAAAGCAGGAATTTTCACAGAGATAAATCTGCTGCAGCAACAGCTGTATCTGAGGCTGCTTCCCAGAGACAAACATGGAAATAAAACCATGGACCAGTAAAACCCAGTTTCTTCATGCTTAAAAGAGGAAAGACATGTACCCACTGGGAATGGCACAGTGGTATCAGTCCAGAAGGGCAGGGTGATCTGCCTTCATTAGTGGGGGAAGATTGGTGTGAAGAATCCCATCTTATCCATGTGTCTGTTTGGCTAAGTGTGAGTGGCCCAGCAGGAGGGATGTACAAATGGGCCTCATATTATCAGGGGAGGATTTGGAGACTAATTAAATTATGTGACAGAGGCTGAAAAAAAATCACCTCGTTACCATCTTTGAATCCACTGCCAGTTCCTCCAGCACAATCCTTGTATTTCTGATCTCTTCCCACATTTATGGCTGATGAAAATAAATGTGGAAATTGTCTCTCTGACCTTCCCAGCTGAAGCAGCTGATGGCTGTTCTCCCTCTCCTACCTTGTTTCTTGGAAGAAGCTCAGTTGCTGACATTGAGCTTTACTCAGACCAAAGGCACTGGTGGCTTTGGGACATTATTGCCTCCACCGCCCTGTGGCGCCTGTTGATGTTGTTTCCTGCAGATCCCAGACCACAGCCAGTCTCAACCCAACACATCTTCCCATTGAGAACTGGAAGGGTTTGTATCCCAGGTTTTCTCTTCCTGAAAGCTGCAGTCACTTCACCTGTGACAGCAAGGAGATGTGAGGCTGAAGCACGCGCTAAGGAGCCAGGAAGCACAGCTGTGACAGTGAGACCTCAGGTTTGTACGAGTGGGTGAGCTGAGCATCTTTGTGGAAGACACAAAGGAATCAGAAGGTTTGTAGGGCTGCAGTGGGAGAGGCACAGCTCAGCCCCCACCAGCCAGTTGTGTCTCACCACATGGAGCCCAGGCCTTCCTACTTGCACATCTGGAGAGTGAGACCAAGGCTTTTTCTCTAATCCATACATGCAGCTGCCATCACTTGGTGGATGAGTTGGTGCTGCTCCATCTATCCCCCCTTTTCTCAGTGCTCCATGGATGCACGTGTTTGTTTGCATCATTCTCTCCTGGCACATGCCCCCGTGGTTTTGTTGTCGTACGTCCTCACAAAAGCTATCCTTTGCACTCCCTCCCCAACCTGCACCAGATCAAATTCTAGCTTTTTCCTAGGTAGTGAAAGTGGCATAACAGATCTGTCTAATCAGGCTTGCCCCATGGCCATGTTATCCTATATGCTCCTAAAGCTGGGGTGAGAGGGAGATTCCTCTCTAAAGATCAGCTAAGAGTAGGGTGGGATTTCAGCTATGAGACTCTGACATTCAAGCGGGGCACGTGGGCACCCCCCTTCCCTCTGCTCCGCAGTGTGGACTGGGAGGGATCGCAGGGGACCAGGACAGGGGAGCCAAGCAGCAGGGGGAAGCATTTCAATGTATTTCATTTCAGGGTGACCTTTAACAGGTGTGGATTTACTGATGGGGAGGGGAGAGGGAAGTAAGCGAGGGATTAAAGGGACTTTACCCTCCCTCCACTTTAAGCACCAGCTTGCACAACATTCCAGGACTGTGAGATGCAATTTGTGGCTGTGTGGCTTTGTATCTTCTGCCTCCTGGGTTCCGGGCAGGTTGTGGCTGCCCCTGGGCTTTAGTATGACTGGGGATTCAGTGGAAGGTGTGATACTGCCAGGTGCCTCAGATACAAACCTGGGAAGCAGGATGGGAGGGGAAAAATCCCCCTCTTCTCTGCCAGAATTGGCATTTAACCTTTAGTGGGAGTGCACAGTTCAGGCAAACACAAGGTGTGTGATATATTCCCTGTGTGACTTTGCCTGGAGATGTTCTGTTCTTGATCCAGTGCTGCTATGTGCTGTTGAAAAGATGCTTTCTTCTAACCCAGCACCTGCTGCAGTTCAGTGATGGATTAAAACAACTCCATTTTCCTTATCCCTCTCCGGGGGGAGTTGTAAAGTTTAATTAATTACATTTTGTAAAACATGATGAGATTCTTGGATGATAAATGCTACACAAATGTAGAGTATTTTTTAATGAGCACTGTATGACGGCTGCAACAAAACGCTTGTTTAATCAAACTGATCTGAGCTGCAAAAAAAATCCTCACCCTGCTGCTATCAAACAGGAATCAAGTACTCTGTCTTTCATAGGCTGTTGGTTTTGAGGATCCCAAGGCATTTTTCAAAACTTTAGCAAAATAAAAAGGCAAGGAGCATATTTGTGTCTCTGTATTTTATAGATCTTTCCCTTTATGTGTGCAGTTTAGATTATATGACAAACCACTTGGCAACAGGGAAGGGAAAGATCAGTTAATGCTATGGCTGGATGTGTGACAGGGTGTGTGTACCTGCTCTGGTTTTACCTGGCCACATCAGGCACCACGCTTCTGGCACTGTATATTTTGTGTTTTAGAAGTCTTCCAGTTTCAGTCATGTGAAATCATCCAGGCTGCAGCATCTCTGGTTTTCCCTCCTAAGCAAACGAGGATAAAATGAAGCCTGGGAATGTTGGTCTTCATTGCACACTGCAATGTGAACCTACCCGGGGAACTAGAGGTAGTTTGGAAACTGCAGCCTGGTGTAGGGACAAGCAGGAATTTTTCTGGAATTCAGTCAGGAAAAGAAAGAGTAATTTCTCAAGCTAAAGGACCAGCCTTGGGCTACTCAGGGGGTAGAGCTTCAGCCACACACTTCTCGCAGAAAGTGCCTTCTCCTGTTACTGGAATGCTGAAGCGTCAAATCACCAGTGAACAGAGGAGATATGGCTTGAAGCAGCACTTAGAGCAGAGCCTGGAAGGAGCAATCTAAGATTTCCATCCTGTGATGACACAGCCCAATCCCACAGGTTTTGGGATCCAAGGATGCTCCCAGCAGAGGTTACTATGGCTTCTCGCACTGGTGTTGTGGAACTGAAGTGATGGCAGTAGCCAGGCCCTCTGCACTTCATGCCCACTGCAGTTTCCTTAAAGCTGCTGCTTTCCAAAATTTGCCTTTTCTGGACCTTTTATAATCTCTGCTGCTTTTGGCCAGATGGATTTTTCCTTAAGGGGAGAAGAACAGGAGGAGAATGGCCTCGATATAGATATTGTCTGGCTGTGCTGGGAAGGAAAACAAAGACAGAAGAAATGAGCTGCTGAACCCATGGTGTTATGAGAGGGATGAGTGAGACATTTTAGGGAATAACCAACCAATCAGCCAATCTCACAAGCAATTTGTCTTTCCTCATTAAAAGGCAACACCATAGTGGGAGAAATGTAGAGCCATTCTTCAGAAGATTTATTGCCCTGTAGCATCTGTGCGAGAAAACTCTTAAGTGCTGAGTAGAGCAGGAAATTGGAAGTAGATTGCACAACTTGCAATTCAACAAAGTTCTTGGATCTTCTGTGGAAAGAAAGTGCTGGGATTTCAGAACTGGTTCTAGCTTGTAAGGCTTGCTCAGTCCTGGGAAAGGAACCAGTGTAGGTTTGGTTAGAGCTGATGGAGGCTTTCTTATTTACTGGTCTAGCTAATAAGAGCATCCCAGAGTGCTGCCTTAACCAGAACACACGGGAAATACTTCCCAGTGCTGTGATGGATCTAACTGTGCCTATGATTAGTGAACCAAATACACTGATACGAGCTACTGGAGTTCACTGGACCTCTGACAAGAGAGGGGTGCCTGTGTTCCCTGCTGTGAACATATCTCTTTACAGCCCTCTGTATGTACAGCATTTTCTCAGAAACCAGCCTCAGGGACAATTATACATTAATAGCTACTTCTTTCAGAAGCAGCCAGCCCTGCTCCTGAGAAACAGCTATTTTCAGGCAGTCTTGTTCCTGTGGAACTGCTATTTTTAGTGAGTTCTATTTCTGAGGCCAAAAAAAGAAGAAGAAGCCATTTCTGTATCCCTCCACCATGGCCCAGACCCACTGGCTGTGGTTGACTTGCATTTCGCAATAAACATTTCCTCTTTACATCTCAGTAGCCTGAAGAAAGTGGTTCTCCAGCCATTACAGAAAGCAGCAATCTGAGCTGGGGATAATTATGCAGGGAGGGCTTGTGGGAGGCAAAGCCATGCTCACATACTATAGATTCCATTAGAAGGAGTAGGGAGATGTAATAGGGCTCTCCTGGGAGATGCAGGACTTTTAGATACCTAATTTGGAAGTCCGTTCTGGTATCCATTTTCAACATCCCAAGAGTAATGATTAATCCTGTACTCCAGGTTTCTCTGAATCAGTTTGTAGCTGTAGTAAATATGGGCTGAACACGATAACGTCACTGGTGCTCTGGGTAAATGACTTGAGGCAAGGGGAGCTCAGGGTCCGTGGCCGTTAACTCGCTGTGCACCCTCATCTGGCAGCGACTGCGACTCAGGAATCTGCCACGGAGATAAAAGAGGCTCCGTCAGAGCTGAGGAATGTGGTGTTTTGCAATATAAGTATCTCATATGCTGAAGGCCCCATAAACGCACCCCAGCAGTGCCGTGTTCTCATTCCTGCAGCATCCCAACAGCCGGGACCCGGAGATCTTCCGTATGTTCTTGTGGCCGTGGCCTTTCAAGGGGCATTTGGTGGATGCAACCACATGAAAATTCCAGTAATACCTTTTTGTTATTCGTGGGTTTAATGCAAATGCTGGTGTCCTGACACAAGGGTGAAGTGAGTCTCACCGTGCTCAATCTGTTCTGAATTTGAGCAGTGCCTGTGCAAAGTTCATCTCAGGTGTGTTGTGATCTCTTCCCTGCAGCTGCTTCTGCCTCTGATCAGTGTGTGGCTGAAGGTAAAGGTTTAGATTAATTTTGTTGCCCAGAGAAGCTGTGGCTGTCCCATCCCTGGAAGTGTTCAAGGCCAGGTTGGACGGAGCTTGGAGCAAGCTGGGATAGTGGAAGGTGTCCCTGCCCATGGCAAGGGCTGGAACAAGATGACCTTAAGGTCCCTCCCAACCCAAACCATTCCATGATTCTGTGAACAGTGACATCAGCAAAGAACATAAACTGGAATCGTGGCTTGCAGGATTGTATACACTGGTAGATCTTTTCTTGGCAGGGTGTTGCTTTCTGGATTCAGCAGAATCAGCAGCTGTAGTCTTTGCACAGGGTCACAGCAGCACAGAAAAAACCTCACCCGTCCTTGCTCCAACACCGTTTGCTCAGGGGCTGCTCTCAGAAGACTCTGGGGTGTGTGTGTGTGGTCTGAAGGTCACTCTTTCTCGGGAAGAGGCTCTTCTTTCCTGTCTGAATGAGAAGGGGAGGCTGTTGGCAGTTCAGCCTTGTAAGCAGTTTCCCTTCTCTTTTGTGCAGGCAATACTGATGAACTTGGTCTCTAAGTGAAGATTATTTATCTTGTTTTTAACTGTCTAAAGGATAGGAACTCAGTTGTGTTTGTCCTGCAAAATCAGACACTCCTCCCGCCCCTCTTTTTATAAAATATTCCTCCTATCCTCCCATCTCCAGGAAAAGTCATTATCTCTGGACAGTTTCTTGAAACCCAATTGCCTTTATATTCTGGTCATAAGCAGAGCATTGTTCAAAGCACGAGTGAATCGTGGCTGCTTTTATCACAATGAGAGCCCATTATTGGCACTTTTCCCTTTTTACTGCTTCACTAGAGAAAAGCAGGCGAAAAATGGGACAGAAATCTAGGAAATGAAGGGTAATTTACAGTTCACAAAGGAGCAGTAAAAATTAATTAGCTGTCTGAGGATCCGTTCCGACCTGGGCCGTGGAGTTTGTGCCAGCTCTTTGCGTTGCATAAACTGGCTGTGCTGTGCTAGGCTGCTGAGATCAGGCTTGTGCTGTGAAATTAAGGCTCGTTGCTGAGGTAGAAGTCCTTCAGGGCATGCAAAATGTGTACGCACACCTAATTTGGTGTGCCAAAGAGACATGATGGTGCATATAACTCAGGTCATTACATGCTCAACTGGCTACTTAAGTTGTTCACTATTAGTTGTCACAGTAACTGCTCATGTAAATTACTGATGCAGTTATTCACATAATTTAGCACTGAGATCCTTTGGAAACCCAAGCCTAATTCCTCCTCTTTTTCCAAGATGGTGTCTGCATGAATGAAACACACTTTACACACCATACCCATGTGGTCCAAGTCCAAAAGGGGACAAAGCCCCAGAGGGATCAGAGAAGTGACAAGACACTGTCCCAGCTGGGCTCTGGGCCAGTTTGGTCCTGCTGTGGGATGTAGGAACTGAGCAACTCCAGCATCTTGCCAATCATGTTGCCAGCCCTCCAGTCAAGCCTGAGATCCCCACCTGGAGAAAGAACTTCACAAATCAGAAATGTCCTAATTTGGATCCTTTTTTGGTACATAATTTTCAAAACTGTAATTTCCATTTGAGAACTATTTGTCCTGATCCTGAGCGTCAGCTGAACTCTTTTTTTTTTTTTCCCTGTAGTTTAATTTAGGCAGCAGATGCCATCAGAATGTTAATGCCTTCTTAATTCTCACCTACATGCTTTTATTCTTATTAATTTGTTATCTGGGGCTTTAATATTCTATTTTTTTCCTGCTTTGATCAGTTGAAATAATTTGATGGCAGCATTTCAACAGGGCTTGCACTGGGGAAGTGTGTAATGGTGCATCACCAATGTGTGTTGCTGTGTATCCTGCAGCGTGCTCAGCTGTTGTACTGCCAGAGCAGGAATCATGTGATGGTTTTAGGTGATTATAGATGAGGCCTTGCTTATCCCTGCTGTGAACAACTAGAGAGGGAACAAGCTTTAAGGGCAGGTTCCCTGCTTCAGGATTTTGCCCGCTGCAATCACGGGCTGGCGATCCAGGAGTGTGATCCCTGTGGAAGTGCAACTGAGCTTGCATCCAACGTGCTTGGATGGCTGCCCGGCCACAGCGGATGCTTTCAGTCAGCACCCTTAAACCACTGCTATGGGGAGGCCATGGAGGTGTCCCCACAGCATTCCCTGTTCCCAGCTCGGGGGCTCAGGGGTGGCATTTCCTGAGTGAGAGCCATGGGGAGTGGGGCAGGGATCATTCCCAGCTGGAGGACGGCACCTCCCAGAACCAGGGGGCAGAGAAGTGGAGGTGGGTGGGTTTTTTGGTGTTCTCCAGGCGATGCCAGATCCGACTGCACGGCAGTGTCTCTGTAGCTTGGGTGCAGGGAGGCAGCAGGTTTGGCTTCTGAGACAGATTTAGTGAATGTTACCTAGGAAAGGGTGTTCCAAGCTGTCTAGAAGTAACAAAAATAAAGTTAAGCAGTGATAGAGAGAATGAACAGTTTTACTAATTTAATCAAAACACTTCTGAAAGGAAGAGGAAGGGAAGTGCCCAAGTCCCAGACGATTTCTCAGTCAGTGTGGTTCCCTCCCTCCTGGCAGCAGAGAGAGGGGAGGCCTCGACAAACTTTACTGGCTACTTTGGTACAGCCTCAATAGGCAAAGAAGCCCTTTTGCCCATTCGAGGTTGGGAATGACCCAAATTTACCTACCATGGGGTAAATGAGTAAAGGGAGAGGGGAACTATTTGACCCTTTACCTTATGACAAAACTCTGCTCTGAAAGCACTCAGACGTGGGTTTGGGGTGGGCAGCAGGAAGGTTCTTTGATCACGACTGAAAGGTACAGTGAGGTTTTTCTAAAGAGACTGTTCCCATTGTGAGAAAAAAGAGAGAAGAGAAGGAAAGGGATGAGGATGAATCAACATTTAACTGTGTGGCTTCTCAAGCCCAGTTTCTACAGTGTGTTCCCACATGTGCATACTTAGTGCTCCCACTTGGCTTTTTTATCCCTTAACTCTTCAGTGTGTCCTAGCAAATCTAAATCTGTGGGTTTGCAAATACACCTTTTCCTAATGCCACTGCCTCAGTTTTGGGAGAAAGGAATAAGGATGTGACTCTGTGTTCTTGTTATTGCTTGTTATTTGGGGAGTGAAATATAGAATGACAGAATTGTAGAATGGTGTGGACTGGAAGGTACCTTAAAGCTCATCTTGTTCCAATCCCTGCCATGGGCAGGGACACCTTCCACTATCCCAAGTTGCTCCAAGCCCTGTCCAATCTGATCTTGGACACTTCCAGGGATGGAGCAGCCACAGCTTCTCTGGGCAGCCTGTGCCAGGGCCTCATATATGTCTTGGGTTTTCTCTTTTCTGGGAAAAGCATGGGACCAGATTCCATTTTATCCCAGATACCAAAGGGTCAGACCAAACATCTCTTTTCACTGAATACCACCTACAGTGTGAAGGGTGCAGGAAGTTGCCAAAATCACGTTTGGCTTTTAAAAGCTTTTAAGGAAGTTTTTAAAGGTGACGTATTTGTTCAACCAAGCAGTGGCTGCTTTTGCGCTCCCGGATATGTGTGAGTCGATGTGCCACTCCAGATGTGCCTTGTATAGACTGTTATGAATAACTGGCTGCTCTGTGTGGAGTCTTACACTGGATCTGTGCTCCAAGCCAGGCAGATTCCAGCCAGTACTGTGTGCTTGGAAGTGCTGATGGAGTTTATTGGAGCACAGTGACTGCAGACCAGAGCTCACTCATGTCCGGGCAGCTTGAAGGGTGACTGAAATGGTGATGAGCTTGCGAAGGAAAACCTCTGCATTCAGACCAAAGGCTGCATAAGGCAGGGCTCGGGTAACAGCTGCATCCAGCAGTTTGGTGGGAAAAATCTGAGCAGGGTGAAACTGTGGCTTTCATTTGGGTAGATGGAGTCCATCTGTTGATGGGATCAGGGATGGGGCAACATCCCCTGGAAAGCTGGGATTAAGATACACAAGCGGTGCATGCAAATTAGGCATCAGATTATGCACATGAGAAGCATGACGATCTTTTGGTATTTTGGTTGGCTTCCAGGTTCGGATTTGGAGTCCTTTATTTGTGGTGCATGAAGGCAGCAGCTGATGTGCTGAGCCTCAAAAGATGCCTCTGCCTGCAATGTCCGGATTCCAGCAGGACCCGATGAAATGGCAGCACACACCCAGCTCAAGCTGTTCCCCTTCCCTCTGTACTCCTTCCACGGCACAGTGGATCCTTCTGCAAACCATTCCCAGCTTGGATAGAGGTGCCAAAGGACCTTGCGCAGGCTTTGCCCTGCCCATCACCCTGGCAAGGCAGGCCCATTAAGAGGTGACAGCTTTCTGGCTGCTGTGAGGTGCTGCATGACACATCGGGTGTTGTGTGTAGGACTTGAAGAGGTCGGTGAGAGCTATCTGAGTCATTCATTACCTGCTGAAGTAGGTGACTGACTGCTGTTGTCCTTATCCTTTTAGAGAAGGATGCTTAAGCACAAACAGGTCGGGACACTTAGTGATAAGTCCCGAAGGAGGAAGTATCACAGCTCAGAAATAGTGCTTGGTCCCATGCTCAGACAATTATTCTTCACTTGTTTCTCTCTGAAAATCATGTACTAAGCATTAGTGTTATTAAGGCTGGTCAGCTCATGCTGCATAAACACCATAATGTGAATTTAGTCTTTTCCGCTGTTTTTTGGTAGTCCATGAATCAATCCCGGTTCACCAAACAGCTCCCGCTGTGTCTGCACGATGAGCTTCCTCTCTTGGTGTTCTGTGTGCTTGGTTCATTCAATTCACATGGGCTTTTCTTTCTGATTCTTGTTCAGAGGAAAAAGTCTCTTTTCAAAAACAAAGAAACCCTAAATATTTGCTGCTAGCATTCCCTGGGGCTGCATGGAAGGATTTGTTCTTTAGGCTTCCTGAATGGTTTCTTTGGTTTGCAGGAGCTCTCACACCAGTCCTGAACAATGTTGTTATTTGTGTCATTATTGCATCCAGACACTGGCTTGGGCACCAGTGGTGCAGGTGCTGGACAAACACCAAGCAGCTGGGTGGTCCTTGTCCCGAGGAACTTATGAGATCAAGGTTTGCAATGTGCTGCAAGTCAGATCGGTCTTCGTCCTTCCGGCTCCAGTGCCTTGTGAGAGGTGAACAGTAGAAACAACAGAGTGAGAAGGTCTGAGATGTGTGTCTGAGGTAGTCCCAGGATAATGGGGAATAGAGGAATTCGTATACATACATTGGAAACATGTATAAATGAGGGCTTTCAAGAGAGCTTCTGTCTGTTTGGGAACAGCTAGAATTCCTGCTAAATAAGACTCAGCAATTCATGTGACAACTAGGGTGGTCCTGATTTTTAACCAATAAAAGAACCAGCCTCTTGATCCCCGGCTTTTCTGCAGTATCTGTTTCTTTTTCTTCTTCCTTTTCCCAGCCAAATCCTCCAACATACCCAGAAAAGCCTGTTCTTTTCCCAGCTGGCTGCATCTCAGCGGGCAGAATCTGTGGCCCTCTCCCATTTCAGGCCTGTTTGACCTTGCCTTGTAACCAGATGTTTCACTGGAGAACATACACTTGGGAGAGCCTGGGTTGCATTCAGCTGCTGGTGAACTCTCTGCCTCGGTCAAGCAGCTGTAAACAAAACCAGCCCAAGAAAAACAAAACCTTTTCTAAACTGAGTTGGCCAAGGATGGAGCTGGATCCAGAGATGCAGATGGCCATTAGCATGTTGATGAGGCTGCAGAGAAGCTTATCTGCCATCCCTGATCTTCCACCATGGGTTTCACTCAGCTAAGGAGTTCTTTTTTTTGAGATTACAAATGTCGTTCCCCTGATGTTCAGGAGTTTGGAGATACCTGACACACAGACCCGTTCCAGTGCTGCCGAAGGCACTTTGTACGGTCTGCAGCTGTCCATTTGAGTGAGTTTTTGGCCAAGAGTATTTAGAAAATGGTGGCTTGGTGGCCTGAAAGTCTCAGAAGAAAGACTCCCAAGAACACCATAGCAAAATGATGCATTAGGGACATCCTTTCTCTTGAGAGGCATGTTGGGATTATTCCCCTGGCTTTTTTAGCAGGGGGATTTCTGCAGATTCTCTGCAGAAGAGAATTTCTCTGCAGAAATGGTTCTGTCTTCCTCACTTGATCAGGAGAAAATGTGAGGAATGTCTTCAGGGGTTAAAGCTGTAGCAGGAGTTTAGATTTTCAGAATGTCTTCAGGTTTGGGAAGTGGCCAACCCTTGGAGCTCCTATTTTGCACAAGATACAGTAGGATGCTCATTAGCTGAGATGTGGGGAGAGCTTCACTTGCAAGGGGGCCTCTAGAACAGCATGGGGTCCCCTCATCCTGTAGTGAGATGCAGTTTGGTTTGGACCTGGCGTTCAGATTTGAGGCGGCTTTTCCCATTTGAGTTGTGCTTGGCCAGGCTAGAGAATGGAAGCAAGATTTGCCCTACCATCTCTGAACAGAATCGGTTCCTGATCCATAGCCATTCTCTAGTGAAAGGGTGTATTAAGCTGAGCTGAGATCTCTGGGAGAAGGATTGCTTGGCACACAGATCCCTGCCGTACCAGGGGATGGATGCCTGTGACTGAGCACTGTACACACAGAATTCTGTTGATATTCACATCAGTGATTTCTCCTCCACAAGGGTCAGGCTTGCCTGTCCCTGAACATCTGCTACCACTCAGCAGACATCCACCACTGTGTTATTTATCCAATATTCAGTATTTTTTCAGAGGAAAATTTGCCATCTCCTGCTCCTATTTGTGTACTACTCCACTTTCTATAGCCAAGTACCAGCTTGCTGTAGGAAATGTCGAGGTTATGTAGCTACAGCCCATGTACAGTTTCTCCTCTGATCCATCTCTGGCCCCATAAATCATTTTTAATAACCAGAGTGCTCTTAATGCACTTCTAAAGTGGGCTGGATCTGTTTAACCTAATCTGAGTATTAAAGCTGGTCACAGTGATATCTGAGCACCTGTGACTTCCTCAGACCAGCTAGAATTCAGGACTGAGAAGCCAATGGCTTTTCCTGTCCATGCTGTACTGACACATCCCTTCTGAGGTGATTGATTCCGTCCAGAGATGGCATTAGGGTCAGTTACACCAAGGTAAGAAGTGATGAATGGGGCCACAGGGCAGATATTCTTTTCAGATTCCCAAATAAAAGGGTTTTCAGACTCTTCAGACCTTGGCTTCAGCATCTCAGGGAGCCATTCCTCTTTTGTAAGAAACTCTGGGTGTTGCATTGCTCAGCCAGCTGGGCACAAGGAGAGAGCTGGAAAGAGGAAGGGATCTGCTAACACTATTTTGCCCTCTGTGCTTAGATCGACACTTCGCTATGTTTTAAACATCCGCTTCATCATTCCTGCTGTCCAATATTCCACTATGGCCCCAGCAAGAGCTATTTTAATCCCTCATCATTCATCAGGAGGCCCCTTCCTGTTCCCTTTCTATCTGCTCCCGCATGCATGTGTGTGCATCTCTCCCCCGAGAAATCCCCTGGGGTGGCTGTTGTTGGAAAGGTCACCCAGGGATATTCACAAACAGCAGGTGTAAAATTAACAACTGGTGCGATTCCAATCATCTGGCAGGAAGGAAAACATTGGACAATAGGTAGAGCCAGGGTAAAGTTTCCAGCTGAAGGCTCATTGCCTGATATAGGATGGCAGATTGGTGGGCTGGGAACTCTCCTAGGAATGTGAAACCGATAGGGTATTAGCAGCCCCCCTGCCCCTCCAACACAATTGTTTTCAGCTTGCTCAAAAATATTTGGAAATGTTACCGAGCGGGACGTGTGGGCGAGAAGGCATCCTGCAGCCAATCAGCCGGGGAGATTCCAGCCCTCCCCTTGAATTTCAAGCTTTTGTTTTCCCTGATGGAAGGGAAGGTGAATCCTCCATGATTAATTTAGGGATCTTAAAGCATTTTGGATGAGTTCCTGCATTGCACTAACAAGTGGTGCTCTCAAAGATTGCGGAAATTGCGGAGAGATGGCAAGAGAGATGGGCGGATATATGATCAATACGGATTCTGACCTTATCATTTTTGTTAGTGGAACTGATTTTAGCTGCATGAAACAATGGGAGTTTCACTCAATAATGGCATCTGGATGGCACAAATCTTCTGGAGGCATGAATGGTAGATCCTGTTAGACCTTGACTGTCAGCAATCAGAATGGTGGCTTGAGTTGAGGAGCACAGGGGTAAGATTCACTGTGCTGTGGATGTATCCAAGGAAAGCTGGCAGCACTGAACACAGGAAAGGCAGTGGGGAATGGCAAAGGTTGTTGAGAGGTTTGGTTTAAACGGTGGTGAGCCGAGGTGTTCTGCAAGTATTGAAGTGAGTGCTGTAGCTCTTCCCAGCACGGAGAGTTTGGATAGAGGTTTTACCTAACATACGGCCTTTCCTCTGCTGGAGTTCAGCATGGAGTTCTGGCCTATACGGAGTAAAAGTAAATGTATGGGGTCACTGCACCTCACAAGCTCATCAGTGCCTACAGCTCTGTGGCTTTTTCAGTCTCCTCTGCCCCTCTCCTTCCCCACCCTCAAAGCTCTCAGTGTGACGTGACACCAGGAATCCGTTGGCAAAATGTTACCAGCACCACAACCAGAACTTGTAGGCTCCTGTTCAGCTTACATGGTGTCCATCCTCTGTGTAAAAGGTTTGGTACAACCTCCGTTCACCACAACACAATTAGTGCTGGAAAAGTTCTCTCACGGGTCTCTGAGCCTGCGTTGGGATCCCGCTGCGCTCGCTTAGCTGGGATCGCGCACGCGGACTGTGCTGACAAAGGGTGCTGGGTTGAGAGGGGCCTGATAAGGCAGTGTAACCCTGACATACGTTGTCAGCAGCGCTGCCATCGCCAGCGAGAGCAGGGGGAGGACTGAAATTCTCCCGTTCAATTGGGCGAATTTGATACCTTCTCGTTCTTGTGTCCTCGTGGCTCGGCCACTTGACATTTCTAAACATTCTCAAGCAAGTTCACTGGAAAACTATCCCATGTCAGGAGCTGGTGATGTCAAGGCTAATAACAGTCCTGGGGTCAAATCCTTCTGATCCTTCAGGCAAGGACCTCAAGATTTGGCTCCAAGTCAACAACAAGGTCTGTCACGTCAACGATGGCTTATTATGAATCCCAGCGCGAGCCTTTCCCAAACAAAGTGCTTTCGTTTGGTTTTCCGTGCAGGAGAAGTTTAGCAGTTTCCAAAGGCAGGTTCTCACTTCCTTGTGTGGAGTGGAGAGCAAAACCGGTGAGCATGGAATGGGCAACAGCACTTTGCATTAAAGCAGGAGACAGTGGTAAATCTTTATCTGGGAAATTCTCTTCCCATCTGGAATGGTACAAGATGATTGTTTTCATCTCTAGAGGTACTGGGTTTTTTTTCTCTGTCCCTGTCCATCATTTGGATGTAACAATATCACTGGGCTGCCTTTGTTAATGTTACAATGGACCTCAGAAAGCTGAACAAGCCATACTGGGAAATGCACGGCTGGATGTCGGGGAAGGAGATAGCAGGGATCGTACTGGCTCACACTCGTGCTGCACTGAAAAAAGGAATTGTAAATTGACATTCCCTTGGCTGTTACTTTATAATCCCGGCACTGTGTTGAGAATGATGCCACTGGAATGGTGTCCAAAATGATAATTATGACCACTTCCTATTTTTAATTTCCTCTTAATAAGGGACACAGTGGTCATCATCCTAACAATAATGATTCTGCTCTGCCCTTCCAGATGTCAGAACATTATAAAGCATGGATTAACAAACACTGATGTCTCTCTACGGACCTTTCTTGTGAACTGAAAACTCTGCTGCTCCCCAGCTGACACACATACCCCAGCAGGTACAAACGTGAGTGCTACGGGAAATGCTGGACCTGCTTTGCTGTTGGCCTCATTTTGCAAGGGGGTATTTGAATCATGGAGAAATAGTTACTTGCTCCGTGTCCCTTGGTGAGTCAGTGGCAGAGAACAGATTCAGCTGTTCACATCTCCCCATTATCATCCGTCAAATGGCCTTTTTTTTTTGCTGTATTTTAGGATGCATTTGACATAAGGTTCCTAAATATGTAAGCTGGTTTTGAGAATTGCTGAGTCCTCACTAGTTGCCCTCCAGGCAGTACCCAAACAAGATATCCATGGGGAAAACGGTCTTGTCTTGAATATCAGCAACCACTAATAGTTGTTTCTCTTTATAGACTCATATATGTTTTTGAGGTGGACTCCAGCTCTGCACACTCATCCAAGCTGATGCACACAGAATTAGCACAAGGCGATGGGCACAGCAGATAGACCCAGTTTCCTAAAGGTGACTATTTCACAGCTATTTCCCTCCTAAAAACCTACCTGGTGATAAGAAATGCTTTGGCTGGGAGGGTTTGAACTCTGGTTGTCAAAACTCTTAGCTAAGGGAAAACTGGTCCATGTGGTTGGCTGAGTGACCCTGTCATTCCGAAAAACTCCTGACTCCAGAGAGAATGGATTGCTCATTTTGCAAAGCACTTATCTCCCGCTGGCTTCTAGGAAGTTTACATAGGATCATTCTCCATTGAAGGTCAGATTTCATGTATCTCCTGAGATCCTAGAACCAGAGTGCTTCTGAAGGAGCAGCAGAAAGGAGAAGACTATCAGAGATTAGGAACATCTGAGCAAAACAGCGTTTTATGGCTCAGACAGCAATTCCAATTATCCAGCACTTAGGCATTGGGAAGATTCAGATAAGAGGTCTCAGATTTAGTTCCTTTCTTCTCTTTGCAAGTTAACGTGCCACTTTTCTTAATTTTTTTTTAAGCAGACAATCACATCTGCGATAGCAAATTTCAAGTTAAAAGGAAAAGATTGACTCTGCAGAGAATGGAAAGAACCATTTTGGTTCTAGGGTGAGTTTTGTGATCCACCTGAAGCACGGGTAGCTGTCATTGCACACACTTTAAACAGAAGCTTGTGATATTTTAAAGGAGTAGCTGGATAGAATTCTATGAGATTTTTAAAAAATTATTTGAGTGCATGATACATACCAAACTGAGCTGCTGTTATGCTTCAATCAGGCTATTAATACACTGTGACAGTACAGGAACCTCGTTTTTGACTTCTGCCTTAAATTTGAAAAGAGTCAATTGAAAATCATGTAGTTCCTTCAGTCCTCTGAAAACCTTCACAAAAGCTCTGCTCTGGAGCCCCAACCATTTCTTCTCCATTGCAGAGGCCAGATTTCCAAAGGAAGAGGTGCCATCACCAAGCCGATAGGAGCTGTCTCCCTTCCTTCCCTGGGGTATTTGTACAGGTCAGTCCCTCTCATCTCCTGACAGATTCCTCACAGGAGAGCTTCCCAGTTTTCCATCTCTCCTCAGTGCACAGCCGCCCACAAACAGCTTCTCAGTCATCTGAGTGCTCTTAGATCAGCAGCATACAGCAAAGCTTTAATGGAGCATGTGCAACCTATACACTAATCCAACAGCACCATGTGAAGGCTCGTATTTGTTTTCTGGGATAGATAATAATCATCTTTTGAAGAGCTTCTTCCTGAACACCTTGCTCCTAGAAGGCCATCAGTCCAATCCAACTCTGATTCTACCAAGAGCTATGGCTCGGAACCCTGTTATCCTTCTGCGTGGTGCCTGTGTCTTTCTCACCCCTTCTGGCTACTTCTGGTCACCTCGATATGTCAGCAAAATCTGCAGAGTCCTGGCAGCTGGTGTGAGGGTTAGACAGCAGCAAAGCTCTGCTTCTCAGAGCCTTTTCTATCTTCCCTAGAGCTGATGGAATCTCTCCCCCTGCTTGCCCTTTGCATTACACTATGGAGTGGAGCAATCCTCTGGATCTAACACTCTCCCTACCCTTCTTTTCCTGCACAAGCTAACTCCCAGCCCTTGCTGCTTCTGCTCCAGCCCCCTTCTGAGCGTGCTCTCATTAAGACCCCAGAGGGAGGAGGTGATGCTCTGAAATTGTCTTAATTGCTCTTGTTTATGCTGGTTACGATGGCAATAAGTTGCCACGCAGAGGAGGCTTTATTCAGATGTGCAGGTTCTCCATTGTTCCGTGCTCTGAAGGATTGTCTGTAGGCAGCTCCAAGTCATTTACAACAATAGATTAATATGAAGATCAGTAATCCTGGGTGACTCACAGTCACACACATGCGAGACCCGCCAATCGCTGTGACCTGCCACTGGATTTGAGGGGAAGTTGAATGTTGCTGGCATGTTCTTGCAGGATGCTGAGGAGATAATGCTTTGCACTTGCACAGCTTCTGCTCTCCAGGAGCTTGCCAAACATGAATGGAGGATGCTCTCTTTCTAGGGCAGGTGATGACTCTTACACTTTCTGGAAAGCAGGGAACTGGGGCAGGGTGTGTCTTTGGTCCAGTGTGAGTTAACATGTGCCAAAGTTTAATCATGGGTCAGGGATCCTGACTTTTAGTCCCTGATCTATCTTCCAGGCACTCTATCACCCGGGCCCTGAGGAGCATCTTTTATGCATGTTGTGTGTTGCTTGTGCTGTGGCCCATTTATCACCCATTTATCTGCCTCATGGGTTCCTCTCCTGACCTCTGCAGTTCCATGTCTGGGTCTTCATTTGGCAGAGACCCACTGGAGACGATGTTGAGACACCTCAGCTGTGGGTTTGTCACTTCTGTCCCACTGTTCACACTTGGAGCCTGCACTGGCCTCGATTGCACTGGATAAGGGGCACTTTGCTTTCCATTCTTACTTTCCTGGATAATCCCAGCCTGCACCCCATTCCACCTCACTGATCCATCCCTTGATTCAAGAGGTGTGTGTGCCATCTTTTCCCCTAAATCCTTGTCTCAGGGATATATGTCCCCTGTATTCTGTCATTCACCCTGGACCCACCATTCTCCTTCCACGTGCCAGGCACTCCACACATCCCCTGTCTCCCTCATCCATCACTCTCCCTGCTGTCAGGGACACATCATTCCCCCATCTTTCCTTTCCCCCATGCTGGGTGAAACAGGAGATGCCCGCTCCTATTTTTTCCCTGTTTGGGAGATACATTATTTAACGGCAGGGAACACAGGCAGAGCTGTGAGGGAGGGTTGTGCTTGAAGGGATTAACAACTGTCATCAACCTGCTCTTGACTCTAAAGTCCATTACAGAGCCGGGTCAAGCTGTTGAAACTCCTCACCAGATTCCTATTTGCTGCCTATTTTCAGTCCCTGGATGCTGACAACAGCCCCATAATTTCCAGTGTCAGGTTTGGTTCTCCATGTTACCATATTGCACGAACTCCAGCAGACAGACAAGTGCAGAAATTCTTTCCGGCTGAGTGTGAAAAATTGCCTTGCTCAGTCCATAAGTAATGTGCCTTGTTGAGCTGGGCTAATTTTCCTCCCTGTATAAAAGTGAGGTTTCTGCATAATTTTGTGCATTACAAAAACACCAGATCTCAAGGGCTCCATGGCGGGCCAGGCCCCAAGTGTGTTGCTGAGCAATTACTGAGTCTTCACCTGCCTCAAGCTGAATAAAACCTTGAGGGAGCAGCTGAGGACCTGACCCCTGCTTTTCCATATTCATACAAACAGGGGTGAGTTATACTGGGTCAGCAAAGGGCTGATTCAGGATTGTGTCTTGTGATACCAAAAGAAGGTGCCTAGAATGGACTAGGAAGACTTTTCTTCCATAAATATGTATTTCATGTAGAAATATAACTTATATAAATGGTTAGAAGTTCTGTGTAATTAGTAACCCTCACTGGATTTCTCTTCCACAAACTTTTCCAGGTTCTTAAGTTCATATATATTTTTAGCCTTTTCAACATCCTGTGGCAAGGAGTTCCTCAGCTTAACCACGTCTCCTTTCTTTTGAACCTGAGATCCCCCCATTCCTGGGAGGTTTTGAACCACCCACCTTTCACAGTGGTACACATTCACAAAGATCCGGAATTAGTCATGTATTTAGCATTAATTCGTTTTCTAATATCTCCATCCATTTGAATCCACCATCTGCTGTAAATCTGCCCTGCATCGTAGTCACCATTCTGGGAGGAGAAACACAGAAGAACTTGAAGCTCTTGGAGCGAAATAGTGCAAAGCACCTGCACGAGGTACCACTGGTCACCTCTGAAACAGCTCCCTTGGAGTCACCACGTGCTGCCATCACTAGCCGGTGACATCTCCCAAGCTTTGGAGCAGGCTTGGCTGTGGATCCAGAAGAGGGCAATGGTGACACATCCTCACTGAGGCTCTGAGCACCAAATCCACTGAGGACAGCCACTGCAGGAATGGAGCCAATAGCCAGACCACCATGGCTAGTGGATCTGCCTGTTCCTGGCTGTTTTGTGGCAAGCAGATTGAAGTGGGAGGCAGCTTTCAGCTACTGTCTCAGGTCAGATGGGACTGTCAGTCAATTGTTAATTATGACTCTTCTTCTTACTAATTTCTCTAACTTCTATCACCATGGCAGCTAACTGCCGTGGAAAGACTCAGCCAGAAAAAGGAGAAGACAACCAAACTTTTCATAGCAAGGGAACAGGAACGAGCTACAGAGGAAAGGGGGTGGAGGAAGAGATCTGTAAATTGTTTTCCAGGAGAGTCTAACACAATGTTCTGAATCCTAAATTGGCTTTTGTTGGAAGGAACCTTAAAGATCATCCTGTTCCAACCTCCATTCCATGGGCAGGGACACCTTCCACTATCCCAGGTTGATCCAAGCCCTGTCCAACCTGGCCTTGGACACTTCCAGAGATGAGGCAGCCACAGCTTCTCTGGGCAACCTGTGCCAGGGCCTCTCCACCCTCACAGGGAATAGTTTCTTCCCAATATCCCATCTAACCCTGCCCTCTGGCAGCTTGAAGTCATTCCCTTTTTTTCCTATTATCGCATCCGCTCTGCCCTGACCTGGTCAGTCGATCAGTTTTAATCTTTGGTGATGGCTGTGCGTCCAGAAAGGGCAGAAGGAGGAAAAATTTGACAGCACTTTGAGCTCTGATTAATTTTTAAACTTCCTCCCTTTCTGCTTATTTTGTAGCTTTTGTCCTGGTGCTGAATGTGTTTTTTTCCCCAGGTGTCACTTCCAGAGGAGTACTGTGGAGATGAAATGCCAGTTGGTCATCACAGGGCATTTCACCTGTAGGGGCTGGATGGAAATTCACAGGCTGGGGCCATACAGGGCCCAGGGACAACTGGTGACTTCTGTCACTGCAGCAGCTCTCAGGAACACGGTGACACAGTGCCTGAGCACATCGGCAGCATGGGCAGAGCAGGTTGTGTGGGATCAATAAAACAACAGCCATTTTGTTGCTGTTTTGCAGCAACACCACACAGTTCTTGTTGAAGTCACTGTCTGGCCCATTCAGCAACTTTCATTTCTGATTGAGCTTTCCGGCCTGTAGATATCTTCTCTCACACCTGTCTTACCATTTCCATTTACAAGGGCTTAATTTAGAAACCCATTGTACCTGGGCCTGCACAGACCAAGCTAATTTATTTTACATAATGCCTCAGCACTTCAGGGAAACAAACTAAGTCCATCCTGGAGGGAAGGATGGACTTGTGCTTCAGGTTTTGGGTTGAGTTCCAGGAGAAACAGACCCTGTTCTGACAGTGTTCACAGATCTCCCAAGACCTTTATCAAATCACTTACCCTGCTTTGAAGCTAACCTTTGAGTCTGGAAAATAATCAATATAACGCTTTCCTTAGTTCTGGTTTTAGGATAAACATAGTGTCTAGGTGGCATCAAAGTCCTTGTGTTCTGTGCTTTAGGAGTAGAATAAAAAGCTGATTTCTGTGCTGGGGGGACTTCAGTGCATAAGTGCAAGATGAGGACAACAGGCAGGTGAAAGTCTGCTGAGGAGGAATGAAACAAGGCAGAGCTGACAGGCAAATAGACCCTGGGCATTGCTGCTGTCGGCTTTTCTGTCGGCTTTTCCGTCGGCATCTCATCAGGGACACGCAGGGAGAGAACGAATCGCTCCGTGGGCGTTCGCAGGAAGCGGCCCCCGAGCGCGAGGGAGAGGCACGGGACAAGGGCGGTTTGAGAATCCACGTGGGTGATCTTCCCAGCAAACCTAGGGGACAGGAGACTCCGTGATATGCCTGAAGGAGGCACAAACACCCCCCACGTCCTTGGCAGAGGACTCAGCTGGCAAGATCTGATGTTTTTGTTCACTTGAGGCTTTTGTTTGTTCACGAAATGCCCCCGGACTTTGCTTTTCAAGTCTCTTCCTTCTCTGTCGTTGTCACTACCACAGCAACAGGTGAGTTTGAGAAGTTATATGTGGGGAAGATGAGTTGCACTGAGGAAATGACTCAAATCCTTTGCAGACCCCACTGGAGCCAGTAGATCTGAAGACAGGTGCCCTCCATGCACAGAGCTGTGAGCATGGATGAACCATCCAGTGGCTGTGTGCCCTCCAGAGCTCTCATTACCATCAGTCAAGCTCTTCCCCACAAAACAGCAGTGGAGGAAGCTCCAGAAGTATTGCTTCTTTATTTCAGTGCTGCCACACTCACTGACGTCCTCGCTGAGCCTCTTGCGGCAGCAGGCTGCTAATCAAAAACTCTGCTGCTGCTGCTAATCAAAAACTCTTTGCTCGCCACTTTGGCATCATTCTGGGAAGCCAACAGAGCGCAGAGATGCTCAATTCCTCCCCCTCCACACACCTTCCATTGTCTTCAGGACTGACAGCTCTGATGTGGAGCAGTGATAAAAGCCAGCTGATGCTGTCAGGGCCTGGTACAATTGCACCGCAGGGAAAAAGGCGACCGGCTCTGACTCATCGTAGCCGCCTGGAGCTCAGGACGCCTCGCACACACGTGCCGTCTCCTGGCACGGCTCATCGCACAGCAGTGCACCTCTGGATGCTCCCCTCTGAGGAGGGATGGACCAGAGGACTAGAGAAGGGCCAGGACTGGTGGCCAACTGGATGGCAAATCATCCTTTGAGATGCTAGAAAAACTCTCAGGGATAAAAAAATACTTTTTTGTAGAATCATGGAATATCCTGAGTTGGAAGGGACCCACAAGGATCATCCAGTCCAACTCCTGTCCCTCCATAGACCCCCCCAACAATCCCACCCTGTGCCTGAGAGCGGTGTCCAAACACTCCTGGAGCTCTGGCAGCCGTGGGGCCGTGACCATTCCCTGGGGAGCCTGGGCAGTGCCCCACCACCCTCCAGGGGAAGAACCTTTCCCTGATCTCCAGCTTAAACCTCCCTGACACAGCTCCAGCCCTTCCCTGGGTCCTGTCCCTGGTCTCAGAGAGCAGAGATTGGAGCTGCCCCTGCGCTGCCCCTTGAGAGGAGCTGCAGCCTCTGATGAGATCTGACCTCTGCTGAAGCCTTTGGTGTGTCAGGAGCAATAAAGGTGGTTGGTTGGATGTTCCTCTGCTTGACCTGCGTTCAGGGGTGTTTAGCAAAGCATTTGTGCAACTCTTGAATGGCAATCTATGAAATAACACCTCTCCTTCAGCTCCTCACATTCCCATCCTTATGGAATGGGCTGAGTTGCAGTTGAATTTCTGGAAGGCTCCAAAACGTGAGGGATCCAGACTTGAAAATGCATCAGGAGTGCCAAGCCAAGCCAGGAAGGACATTCAGCGAGGGGAAATTGGGTTGTGATGTGAACTTCTGAGTGACCTTGAGTAAACTGGCTCAGTGCTGCCCATCCTGCCCAGGTCAGCAGCTGAAATTTCCATTACTGAAAGTAGAAACTCAGGGGTCATTTCTGTTTCATTTCTCACTTTTTCCCAAACATGACATTGAATGAGAGGCATTAGGAGTTCCTCCTATAAATAGGATCACCCCTGTCAAAGCTGGTTAAGTCATACCCAGTGTCAAGCCCATAAACAAGGTGCCTCTCATGCACTGTCTGGAGGGTTCAGAGGGGGTACGGAGAAGTTTGACAGCTCCCTGTTTGACCAGTTTGCACTGGGACATCAGCTGTTTTCAAGGCAGCAAACATAATCATCCCCAGCTCTCATGTGGAGGATTTTTGGAAGTGGTGCAGAGGCAGAGTAGTTGAGGACCACTGCTCTCTGTTGTAGCAGAAGTGAAGCCTCCCAGCTGCCAACCTCCCAGGTGCTGGGCCCTCCATGGCTGCTGTCACGGCTGGGGTTAAACACTCTGATTTCATCTCTTCAGGGTCTTTCCCCAGTTCTATCCTAGAAATCTGAGATGACCTGGAAACCCTGCACTTTCACTTGTCTCAGTTTCCCCTGGAAGGAGCTGCAGTTTCCTCTTCCTTTAGAGCTTCCCGGTTCTTTAGCTCCAGGAGAAGCAGCAGTTCCAGTGACATCCGTGACAAAGCGGCTTTGCCATGTGGGAAGTCAGCTGGGGCTTGGCAGTGAAGCCAGAGACACAAAGCAAAGAAGCATCTTTGAGACAAGAGAGTTGTAAGTGTCCCCCCGTGCCAGCTGCAGGGACATCTGGATGGAGCTGGCTTGGCAGAGCTGCAGGGTCACCAGGGCTGTGCGTGGCCGTGGTGGCTCCAGAGCAGAGCACCTCGGGGTAAGCGGGAGCTGATGGTGGCACCTGAGGCTCCTTCGCTTTCCTCTTCACCAAACTTTGTGCTGCTCTGAGACTGGGGGCTGCTCTGCTGAAGTGATGCAAGTGAGGATGTCTTAAAAAAAAAAAAAAAGAATTAAGAAAAAAATAGATAATTTCAGTGGTCTCATTTCCCCATAGATCCACAAGCAGTTGCATCAGTACAGCTGAGGGGGTGGAAAACTGAAGTGGGGGCAGAAAGGAACAAAAACTTTCTAAGCCAGCTTTGAAAATGTTCAGTAACTATATGGAGACCTACAGCCTCTCGTCCCCTCCAGACGTGAAGAGGTGTCTGGTGCTTGTGTGTGGAGACACAGCCAGGGAGCAGAGATGATTTGTTTGAAGCTGAACTGAGAGCAGCTTAGCAGGGGAGGAATCGCTACTTGTTCTGAGATAGGCTAATTATATTCTGTGTCCTTGGAAGCCAACCCTTCCCTCCTCTGCTTGCATAATAGACATCCTATAGCTTTGTACAGAAGCACCAGGGTTCCCTCCCATCTCTGCTGCACACAGCAGCCTGTCCCATTGCCAGTCTCCACCCCAGAAGGATCTGGATGTCAGTCCTGCATTCCCTGGAGGGCTGCTGAAGCACTTTGGATTCCTGGGAGATGGAAACCCTTCTAAAAACGCAGGGTAGAGTTACTCTAATTCCTTGCTGTTGGGGATCAAGCTGAAGCCTGCTGCTTAATGGGGGATAAGTGGATGTAATGCAGTCAGTCAATAACTTTATGCACACACGCAGAGCCCTTTGGATTACTGATTTCCAAAACGCAGAATCTCCCTCACAAACCCTGCACCACACTGAGTCAGCCCTGAGCCTTTTGACTTTGTATTTCCTTCTTCACCTGCACTTTTATTCTTCCTCCCCTTATTCATTTTTTTCCCCACTTATTCATTTTTTCTCCCCTCCCCGAGAAGTTTTCAGCTTGTCAAACGACTTTCCCTCTCCCTGTCTCTTTTCTCTTTGCCTTTTGCAGTGGGAGGAAAGATAATAATAAAAGGAGCAGTTTTCAAATAGGAAGCCCCACGTGTTACCTGGGAACTGTCTCTCAGCATCCAAATACCTGCTGGGGCAGAGAGCGGTGAGTCCCCGCTGCTGTTTTGTACCCACCAGACATTGTTTGTGTTTTGTCACATGTTCCAGTCAGGTCTGTCACTTAGTACAAGCAGGACTGACTGGGCCCTTGTAAAGTAGGATTTCCCTTTACACCTCCCTGCTAAGTGCTCCTCACTCCTTCCCTTCCTCCTCACAGGGAAAATTGCTGCTCTGGCTGCTGCCGTGGTAGTTCCCAGGCTGGAGGAATGGGTTTGAGAGTGTTTGTGCTCGTTGCTCTGAAATTCTGCTCATTTTCAGGAGCCCTTTAGCCCTGCCTTATGTCTCAGTGGGGAGGGAAGGCTGAGATGAAGGAGTCACTGAACCTCTCTCTGTCCTCAGTCCCTGCTCAGCTTCAGGCTGAGCCCTTCACAAGTCCAGCACTTTTTCTGGCCTTACTGAACTGCTGCTAAAAGGAGAAATTTGCAGGAGAAGGAGCTCCAGACCAAAAAATTCCTGTAAGACCAAAGGACCTGAAATGGCTCCCTTGGGCCCCACAGATGGGGAGGTAGAGGAGGGAATGGCCCACGCTGCTGCACTTACCCAACCCTCTCTGTTCCTGCCCAGGCTCTCAGCTAAAAGGCTTATCTGACTTTTATGGGGCTAGAGAGACCAAGCAAACAAAGCCTCAGGGTTTAGTCAGCGCCAGCGGGTACAGCACGTGCCTTTTCCTTCTCTCCCCTCCTTTCTTTCCTGCTGACAGCTTTCCCGAACACATGTGGCGTCTGCTCGGCTCGGGAGCCTCTCCTCAGGAATGAGCCTCAGGACTGGGGCAGGAGAGCATTTCTTACCATCCCGAGTGGAGGCTGCTTTCTCTTTCACCTCCAGGACTTCCCAATACCTTCCGGGCTCCGAGGAAGCTGAGAAAAGCAGGGAAAGAAGAGGAGGGGTGCTGGAAGTGCCTTGGAGCATGAAGATGCTCTGTTGGATGGAGAAGTGGCTCAGGCATGAGCTTCCAGGTAGAAGGACATGGCACTTTCCCTCCCTGCTCCTTCCCAGAGCTCTGACTTACAGCCACAGCCTGTTCCTTGCACACCACCGATGCTGGGGGTCAGAGGAATTCACACACCTCGACTTTTGGTCCCCACACCCTCATCAGGGTCCCCTGAGCTGAGTGTCTGGCTTGGGTCACCACAAAGGTACAGCTGGAGCTGCAGCAGAAAAGCTCCTTTTCCTACACACTGCTGGGTTTTGCTGACTGTAACAAACCTCTCCCTTTGCTGCTGGGACTGTGCTCGGGGGCCAGGAATGAAGCATTGCTCATCCTGCTCATCCGTTCCCTACAAGAGTTTTGGGAATCTTTGTAAATAAGCCAAGAACATGAAAAAGAGAAATTCCTCCCGTTCTGGGCCCTGCCTGACACTGCACAGATCCTTTGTTCTTGGCTGCTTTCTCCCTCCCAAGGCCTCAGAGAAGTTCTTCCAACAGTGCAGCCCCCCTGCTCAGCCTCTTCCACCAATTAGCAGTTATCCATTAACCGACCGGGAATAATTCCATCAATTAGCCCATCTCTTGAGGATCTCTTTCCCCAGGTGCTGGCAATGCCACTTAAGCACCAACAAGAAAGGAGCACTCAAGAGCTATAAATATAGAGAGATGTTTTTAAAGGACCTCTTTGTTCTTCATAACTTTGTGGTACTCCTGGTTTTAGCTGGTCCACAGAGAGCGCAGGGTCGGCCCTTATCCAGCTTATTCCTAGGAGTCCTGCATTCTGGGATGTGCTCCCAGAGCGGAATCAGCTCTTTCTGGCATCTGTTTTCTTGCTTTTTTTTTGGAGGGATTGTGTGAGGATGCCCGGAAGGCTTTGAAGTCACTCATGGTATCCTGTGATCAGGCCAGGCATGATGGATCCAGGATGGTAAGATATAGGCTGCATGCGTTGCAAAGGAGACTGTTCAATAAAATAAATATCTTCAAAGGAGAAGGAAAGTAGCAGGAACGAGTAGAAGAAAGGATGTTTTCAACCCTTGAAGGGGAATCTGGAGAGAGATGCTTTTTAAGGTGTAAAGTGGTGCCAGTAGGAACATAGTATTGTTACTTCTTTGATGAGAGCAGTTAGCTGAAAATGAGAGGATGTGCAGGTTATCCCAGGTAGAGCAGAAGGTGGTGATGGAGCAGAGTGAGGTTCCTTTGAAGTTTTCTGATCCTGCAAAGGAAGGACACACTCCTGCCCACTTGAACCCAGCAGGAATCAAGCACAGAATCCTAGAATGGTTTGGGTTGGAAGTGACCTTAAAGCCCATCTTGTTCCAACCCCAGCCATGAGCAGGGACACCTTCCATTAGACCGGGTTTCAGGGAATGTGACCATGCTGTGCCCCATCTCTTCTGTGGGCCATGTTCTCAGAGCCCTGCCCAGCTGAGCCTTGCTGCTTTCTCCCTTTTCCATGGTTTATTTCCCCCCACACATGTGCCCTGCTTTACATTTAAGAAATCACCCAGAAAATTCTCTCAGCGCTTTCCTGGGTGCATCCATGTGTTTTGTTTTTGCAAGGTGCGAGGTGCAGAGTGCTGCTGGTTCATCTCCTGTCAGCGCCTGTTCTAGTGCTAAAGGTGGCCCATGGGGAGAAGATCAAGGCACAGGAGGAAAAGAGAAGGGAAGTGGATTAGCCAGGACAGCTCTGCATGTCTAGGAGCTCTTAAACTTTGTGATGCTCTTGCAGGGGAAATGATGGAAGACTGAAAATTAGGGATACTCAAACCTAGCCTAACGTGGAGGACAGTGAAGGGAAAAGGATGTGATATTCTACTGACATCTGCTTTTTGCTGTGGTACCAGGGACTGAAAGCTGGAGGGCTCAGGCTGTGCAGCACCAGGTGGTCTGAGGGGAGCCGCTTCCATCAGCCAGGAAGTGGGGTGTGATTTGATGCAGAGCTTTCAGTACCCAGATATGTTTTGAAAGCTTCTCTGCCTTGTCCCTCCTCACATGGCTAGTTATTTCCTCATTCCCTAAGGGAAATGCTAAAGACAGACCCAAAATCTGGTGAGGGAGCTGCTGGCTCAGTGATGCCGCACTCGGTTCTGCTCAGGTAGCACAGTGGCTGCAAATTAATTACTGCTAACGATGCCACCTTCCTGCAGAGAACAGCAATTTCTGCAGCGGGCACAAGGCTTGGTCTCGTCGAGTGCCCAGCCTGCAAGGAGGCCTTCTGGCATCCCTGCCCTGCCCATGAGCCCATCTGTTCCCAGTGGGAGCCGCGGAGCCATCAGGCAGTGCCGGATGGAAGCTTGTTTTGACTCATGGGTCAGAGGCTGTGCAGAGAAGTCTATCGTTCCCAGTCGCTTCTTTAATTGACACAGTGAAAGAAGCCACATCTTCCTGCCTGATTCTGACCAGGTCTGTAATTGAATTCAGCTCAGCATCTCCGTTTCAGCCCCCCAGGGACCTGTCAATTAATGATGGATTTTTTTCTCGCCTCGGGAATTTCTCCTTGCTCCCATTCTTTTTAGTTAATAGGATCTAGTGCTAAACCCAGTAGTAGTAGTAAATCTCCCACCCCCCATTTCCTACCTTTCCCAAAGGTGCCTCAAGAAGAAAAGGGCTTGGGCATGAAAAGAGTGAACTTCAGGGACTGAAAACACGTGCAGCTTTCCTGTCTTTTGTTCATTCATCCTTCCTCTCGCTCCTCTCAGGTCTTTTGTTTCTCTTTGCCAAAACCGCTTGTGCACACTTCACTCAGGATCTCATGAGACTGTTTTAGAAACTGCAAAGCTGAATCGGAGCCTTCTTTTTCTCCCCTCAGAGCATGATGTCTGTTTAACCTTTCTCCCTTGGCATCTGTCTCTCCCAGCAACCTGTCGGCAACTCATGGTTGCAGAGGAATCCCAGTGCTGACTGGGTTTGAAATGGGGGTTGCTGGGGGCGTGGGCAGGAGTATGTGATATGCCGTAGGGTATGGTTTCAGGCTGGCTGCAGGAGGCAGTTATTCCATGGATCTGCCTTAGCCTTGCCTCTCCAAGCCCTGCCAAGATGTAGAGGTTTTTCATTGCTCTTAAAAAGGCAAATTTGATTTGCATGTCAAAGAGTGAGAAAGGACAGGGGTCCTCAGTTCTCCAGCTTCTTTATCCTCTCCTAGTCCCCCTCCCCCTCCCCACACACCCCCTCCCCAGCCTTCCTTTTGGCATTCCTAATGCGTGATTGCTGCATTAGCGCACCCAGTCACCATGGGAGGGATCTTGGGGTTTCTTAAGCTGTTGGATCCTGTTGAACATCCCCGTTAAACTTCGCCCTTGCTGCTGCGTGCGGGAGCTGCCCACGCAGACCAAAGTTCGGTCCCCAGCCCACCGGTTCTCCCCCACAGGCGCTGACGTACGAGGCTCTGCAGGAGGCGGTGAGGGAGGGAGGGTGTTTGGGAGAATGTGTCTCTGGAACAGTGACTGTTTGGTGAGTGTGCACAGACAAGTGGGGTTGGTGGGTAGCCAGGTGAGAGCGCGGTGTCCCCACACTCGGGAAAGCCCACCAACCCTGCTGCTCATCCTCACCAGCTGGTGATGGGTGGGAGGAAGGGGTGGAGGGGGAAATCCCTCCCTGACCCTCCCCTTGGGTGGACCTCTTGTGCCCCTTTTCCTGTGTGGGAAGGGTTGAAGTTGCCCAGGCTTTATAGGAGGTCTGGGTCTGTTAGGCTTGAGGCCTGCCTGAAGAACTAGAAGGCAGAGAGATTTTTCCTCTCCTGGTTTGTTGTTGGGCTTTTTTCTTTTTGTTGTTGAAGGTTTTTTTTCCTCACATGTGGGTCAGATCTATGCCACACTTCTCTGTGGGGATCCACATTCACTGCCTGGATCTTCTGGAGCGGGAGAACAAGGAAGAGGCTCGGAAGAGTGTATGAACCTCAGGATGTTGCTTCCAGCCACCTGCTCCTGAGACCATCAGGATGGTGCCTTCACATAATGCTGAGGCTGGTTGTGCCAAGAATTCAAAGGACAATTCAGCTCTGCAGAGATACCAGTGCCTGCCATGACTGGCCAGAGGAACAGAATCACAGAGTGCCTTGGATTGGCAGGGACCTTAAAGCTCATCTCATTCCAACCATTCTCTGCCATGGATAGGGACACCCTCCATCAGACCAGTTGCTCCAAGGCCCATCCAACACCCTTCTCTCTGGGTGCTGAGACCCTCTTTTAACTCACAACAACAGTCCTGCAGGCAGGGACAGTCATTCCACCATGTGCTTGTGTCCTGCATCCACCAGCTGTGAGGAGGAGGAGATCCTCGTTGTTAGGGTGTGCTGAGACATCACTGGGATCACTGGCTTAGGGACATTTAAGCCTTTGTTTTCTATTCACAGTGTCTCACTTTCCCAGGCCTGGCAGAGAGCAGGGAAGAGTCATCTGCAGCCCGAGCTGAGATCAGTGGGAGCAGGGCTGTCATCCTGCTCGTGTACAGGGCTGTTCTCACGCCCCATTTCCTTTGTGGACAGAAAGAAGAGTTATCAGGAGCCTGCACCTGCTTCCAGCTGAGGAGAGGAAACACTTCTGGAGGGAGCAGAGGATGGTGGTGGTATCTCAGGAATCCAGGAAGGATCAGGACTCTGTTGGGCTCAGCACAGTAGAGGCTGACACTGTGAGCTTGTGGTCAGGGTGGTTGGAAAAATCATTGCCGTGCGCAGGGGAGGACAAGGAATTAAAGTCATCACCCTGATGGTTTGTAAAACTGAGCTGCTGGTGTGAGTGAGAGCTGCCCCAGGCCACAGGGGACACGTTCCCCAGCCCATGGATCAGTGAGGGCTGTACCTTCCCTCGTTGCCCTCCCTGTGCCTGGCTGCTCGCAGGTGAGGAGCACCTCGGCCGGTGCTCGGCTGCCCCATCACCCTCCTGGCTGCTTTTTGGCATGGCTGTGGCCCATCCCACAGCAGTGCTTCAGTCCTGGGGACACCCAGTTCTGTCCTGGCTGTGTCCCAAAGGCCCTGGAGATCCAAAGATGTCCAGGCAGCTAAACAGCATGGCCTGAGGGAAAGGAGGGCAAATACATCCGAGTTAAGGAGTAATCATGTTAATGTGGTGCAATAATGAGGAAATTGGAATAAAGGACTTCATCAGGAATGTAAAGTGAATTTGTGGCAGGCTGGAAGTCTCCTAATGAGTGATCTCCCCTGAGTTTTCTACCCTTTTGTGAAGCCAGGACATGCTGTTTTGAAACAGTACATTAACTCGGCACTGAGAGGCTTCCAAGAGGTGGGAGGGGAGGAAGGAGCCAGGAGATGGGAAGGAAGGAGCCAGGAGATGGAGGGAAGCACTAAAGACAGTGATGCTGAGAGATGCAGCTCAGAGCTCATTGGGATCTGAACTCCCTTGTGACTTTGGCCAGGACCAGGAGCTTGGACACCCCCGCACAAAGAGATGTTGACTCAGTTCTGGCCACAAGCCCAGCCCTTCCCTAACACCAGCGTGTCCTTGGAGGCACCTTCCCACACGAGGAGCTGGGCAACAGCACCACCAGGGCCCCTCCGGCACAGGGCACCCAGCAGCTCCACTTACCTTTGTGTAATAAGGTTAAATCACTGCCTCATTAGAGCCCTCAAATTAAGTCACCACCTTGGTGGATCGATAGCATTTTCCATGATGCACTTGTGACACGAAGCCGGGAGATGGATTGATGCTGGGAGGCTGGAGCGCTGCGGGGGAGCGGAGTCAGACCCCGCACCGGGCAGGGTTTGTTGTCAGGGGGAAAAAGGGCAAATTTCCATGGAGAGCAGCAGCTGATGGCAGGGACAGGAGGTGTGAGGCAGTGGGGGCATGAAGACAGTGCCCATGCCTGCTGGCACCTCGTGGGGCTTGGTGCTGGTTCCCAGTCTACACTTTCAGGGCTGGCACAGGGAGAAGGACCTTGTCTGTGAGAAGCCTGTGGCAGAAATGGTCTCCTCCAGGTGTGTCTGCACTGGGATTTCAGTCTGAAATGGGCTGTTCTTCCCACTCCCCCATTCCCCTTCCCTCTGGGCAAGGTCTGGGAGAGGAAAGGCTGAAGGAGGAGCTCCCGTGGGGTGGTTGCAGTGACAATGAGGGTGCCTGGGGCTGCCTGGTGCCGTGCTGACCCTTCCTACCCCAGCAGCCACATCACACAGGCTCCCTGTCCCCACTGTCCCCAGGAGCTGCCACCATCCACTGTCTGGGATGGGACCAAAAGGACCCTCCAGCTGCCTTGAGCCTTCTGGAAAGATCTGAATGGGTGTCTCCCAGTGGCTCAGCTGGGGCCTGGATCCAAGCCAGGAGTCCCTGGGTTGAGTGTGAGGGGAGCTGGGGCAGTTTGGGGTCCCAGGTGCCAGATCGCTTTTCTCTGAGCTGCAGCCAGGCCGGGGTGATTTGTGGCCCAAGTGAATCCTGGCAGTCCCAAATCCCAGCCCTGGGATGTTTGTACTTCTGCCAGCTCCCCACACATGGAGGCTTAGAAGGGACCTCTCTGGCCTTTCCAGTGGTGAGGATCAGAGACCACCCACCTCATCTCAGGCACCTGCCCCACTCCAGGTGCCAGGGTTAAGGTCACCCTTTCATCTCTAGCCCCCACCTCCCTCACCCAGTGCCTTCCCCACCTCCCTCACCCCCTCTTCCCCCCAGGACCACTAAGCCCACGATCCCCTGGCTGGGTGCTTGTTCAGCTGGCCGGAGGAGCAGGCAGGGCAGCTGGTGGGTGGTCAGAGCAGGGGCTACAACCCCTTCTTCCTGCTGCTGCAGCTGGACACCACAGGGCTGGGTGATGGGGAGGGGAATGGGACCAGTCTGCTGCATGAACTGGGTGAATTTAACCCTTCCAGGGCAAGCTTGGCTCTCTTGAATAGCTCTGTGCAAAATCAGAGCCTTCTGTAGAGCCAGGCCTTCCCAGCCCCCTCCCTGGGAGCAGGGGGGTAATTCAGAGGAGCAATCAGAGCCCTAAAGCCATTCCTCACCCTCCAAACCCAAACACCTCTTGCCTGCAGGGTGCCCACATTGCAGCCAAACCAGAACTCCTGGGTGCTGGCTGTATTTCCTTTCTAAATCTGTAACAGTACAACTTATTCAATATATTTGGCATTAAAAAAAATGTGATTCCTCCTGTTAATCCCTCTGCAAACATGCCCAGAGGTGACCTGGGGGCTGGAGGAGTGGGTTCCTGGCAGAGGCTGCTGCCCAGCCCAGGGCGTGAGGGGTGAGTGGGTGCCTCGGAATAAAACACAAAAGCAACAGGAGGAGGGCAAAGCTGATAAAAATGCCCAGAGCAGCTGTGGCAATGTGGGCCATGAGGTGACACCGCAATTGGCTGTCACTTGTTTTGAGGCTTAGCATCTCTGGCTTGTTTAAGAAACCTTGTTTTTCTGTCCCAAGAGCCCTCTTAGGAGCTGAGGCATTTGTGCAACCCTAAAGTCTCCAACCTGCTTCTCTCAGGGATGCAGGAGGAAGTGCAGGGAGCAGGACAGACCTCCTGTGAGGAGTGGGGGCTGCTGGCCATTTGGGCTGAAAAGGTCTGATTTAAAGGTGAGAGGAAGGAAGAGACTTTCCTGAGTCTCTGGCTCATACAGGGAGCAGCTCATGAGCTGATCCCCACCCTTGGGAGCTCATCCCTGGCCTGGAGAGCAGGGAGAGGAGAGGGCACAGCTCGTGTGGGTGCTGCCAGGGCAGTGGGGCCGTCTCTGTGCAGGCAGAGAGCTGAGCTCTTTGTTCATCCCTGCTACGAAGCAAGAGAAAAACACTCCTGCCGAGTGCATCCAGAAATAACCCAGGCCTCCAGCAGCCAAAAAGCTTCCAAGGGGGAATTTTAAAGTGCTGGGAATTTGGCCTCTCAGCCTGTGCTTGGGGCTCCTCTGCTGTTATAATGTCCCAGGCAGGGAAAGGCAGACCCTGAACACAGCCCTGCTCCTGAGGTCCTGGAACCCTCATCTCAACAGGGAACAGTTCACTCCTGGGTTGCCCCAAGGCCCTCTCAAAGTCCTCTTTTCATCCCAGTCTTTTCCAGCACCACCACCACAGCTCCTGCCTTGAAAGGACGCTGGTGATGGACACTTTCCATGTGGGATGTGCTTCAGGGGTCGTGGTGCCCCAAAATCCCTCCACAGCCCCTCACTTTGCTGCATCCCTGAGATGAGGCCTCCTTGCAGGGACAGCCCTGCTGCTGGTGTGGCCAGGATTTGGGAATCTGGAAGGGGAATGTAATAATGAGGAGAGCTCTCATTGCCTGAAGAAGAGAGGAGCTGGGGACATTTAAAAACAGGCCTTCCCTGTCTCTGGAAAGGACAGCAGATTCCTGCACTATCCATATGGGATTTGAGTCACATCGTGAAGAGAACGGTCCCTCCCGTGACACATGTCAGAGGCTGCAGGGAAGATAATGTTGCTTCATTGCTCTGGCCCCACTGTTTGTTCACCCACAGGGATCTCCTGGCCAGCTTTTCCGTGTGTCAGCATCTCCTCAGCACCCCAGAGCAAGGGCATTGCGTGGCAGATGCTCCACGGAGGGACAGACACCTTGTCACGGAGCAGCAGCTCTGCTCCAGCTCCTGGGGCAGCTCAGGGCTGCTCCATCCCTTCATTTGGGGCTTCATTTGAGCACACTGCTCACCTTCCAGCATCCACAGGCAGGCTGCAACTTCTGGAAACCTCCCGTGCCCCTGATCTGATCTTGCACACCCCAAACTGCCCCTCTGGGGCAGGGCACTGACAGGGGATGACCCGAGTGGTCTGGGCACATGCAGGAGGTCGCTGAAGACACGTCGGCTTTGCAGAGCAGATCCCGTGATGGATGCAGGATCATCTGTTTATTTTAAGTTTTACAGGGGGCATTTTCCCTTGCCAGGAGTTGGAGAATAGAGGGCCCGGGTACCATCTGCCCAGGGGACTGGTGAATCATCCTATTTTCCAGTTAACAGAACTTGTTTGCTTTGGGAGATCTCCAAGTTAAGGGGGAAGAAAAAGAAAACCCAACCCGTGGATCTTTTCCCACACAATAAGAAAAATGCCTTGTTTTCTTTTTTTTTTTCCTTTTTTTTTCCAAAAGCCAGTGTCAACTCTGCTTTTACTTAGCAGTGGGCTGGATAAAAATAGACAGTGAAGTCATGACGCCTTTGGAAGAACCAGGTATGGCCTGGGGAGAGGGGGTGAGAGGAGACAGGCTTTGGGGACAGGGACAAAATCCAGCGTGATGCAGGCAGGCTGGGTCTGTCCCAGGAGAGCTGCTGGTTACCCCAGAGTCTTGTGATTTCCCTGGCACGCTGCTGGGAGGGGCAGGAGCCTCTTTGGTGGATGCTCCCGAGTTCAAGCTGCTGCGGATGGGGCTGTAGCCCAGAGAACACCAGGAGATCAGCTCTGTGCAAAGCCGAGGCACTCGGAGCTGGAGGCACTCTGGGAAGCAAGGGGAAGCAGCAGGGAATGGAAGCCAAGGGGTTGTGCTCCTGCTTTCTCCAGGACCATATTGCTCTTGCCTCCTCTCTTAGTTTTCTGCTCAGATCTGGTTTTTCCTCCTGCTTGATCCCCTTGCCAGGCTGAGAGCACGCTGGGCTCCTTGGAAGGAGTGTGCCTGGCAGAGACTTTGATGTCTCCTGCTCAGGCCAGGGGCTCTAGAAGCCACTTGGACACCTGGAGCATGAGGAGATGCAGCTGGTGCCCATATTTTGGTTTGCTGGTGGGGGGCTCCTGTGGCAAAGCCTTCCTGGGGCTGCTTATGCAGAGCTGGGGCACGTCCTGAGCTCAGCCAGGCTCAGGGCTGGGGTGGCTGCAAGTAAAGGTCCTATGGGGCAGGGTCTCTGGTATTTCTGCACCACAGGACAAATCAGGGGTGTGAGGGCAACTTTCCAGCCACACAAATGGATGTGAAAACCCAGGACATACCACAGAAACACTGAGTCCCTCTGCAGACCTGTTTTGTCTCAGGTGTGCCTTGACTGAGTGCTGAAGAAGACCCCAAATTGCTGACTGTGGTGTCCCCTCTGTCACCACACAGCCCCCAGCGCTGTCCTGCCAAAGCCACTGCCCCAGCTTTGTACCTTTCCAACCAAGCACCCGCTTAGGTCACGACTGATATGAGTTTGGCTGCCCTCAGCACGCCCTTCCACAGGTATTTCTGCACATGCACGGAAGCACCACGGAAGCTGCAAGGAGATGCCAGTTTCACATAGCAAAAGGCTGCTGCCCAGCAGGAACACTGGGCCCTGCCAGGAAGGACCAGGGGAGCTGCAGCTTCAGGCTTTACATTTTCAGGATATAAGGTGAGGGCGTTTTTTTTGTCCTTCTTAAACAAATTAAAACTTTCAAGGAAAAAAATAATTCCTGTGGAAACTTTAGCCTTGCCCACAAGAAAGGAACCTTCTATCAACAAGAAAATTCACATGGTGGGGAAAAAACCACGTCCTTTGCTCTTCCACCTGCTCCTGAGCCATGGTTTCTGTGCAGCAGGAGGCTGGAGAGGCGCAAGGGGAATATCTGCATTTCTCTGGGATCAGTCACTGGAACCAGCATTATCACTGGAACAATGGGCTCAGCCCGGGCTGGCCGTGCCAGGGTGGCCCTGCTGCAGCACTCCCGGGCTTATTTTTGTCCAGGCTTGGAGCGGGGGTGGCAGAGATCAGGTGACGGTGCCCGAGGAGCGCTTGGCATCGCCTGCCCTGCCACCGTGTGTGCACATGTCCGTGGGAGCAGGGAGCAGGCAGGGATGAGGGAGCAGGGCTGGGTGGCTGCCCCTCCTTACGGGCTCCTTTCTCTTGGTTGAGCCTGCCCTGGAGGCCCCAGTGGGAGAAGGGATGCTCTCTCAGTGTGGGAACCACTGACGCTCCCATTTGAGCTGGCTTAGAGCTTTGCAGTCCCATCTGGGGCATCAAAACCAGTGACTGTGCTTTGGTACCGGGATTAGGAGCTGGAAACTGGTTTCTGATAGAACTGAGTCATGGGCATGCAGGATGTGACCAGGGAGACACAGAAGGACCGTGGTGGAGCCAGCTTCCCAAGAACCAGTGCAATGTTTCCATCTCTGAGCTTGCCTCTTTTTCTATAGGTTCTCCACTGGGTTGTGTTTGAGCAGCACCAGACACCCCAGTTCATTCCCGGTGCCCCCATGCTGTCCCAGAAGAGCAGTCAGCCTGGGGGATGTGGCTGAGATAACCTTTGAGTTGCTAATTTGGCAAGGTAGTCAAGTCTGCCAGCATCCTTGGCCGCACAGGAACACCTTCCCGACAAGATTCCATCCGGGCTCCATCCCCAGCCTCAGCAGAGGTGAGTGTGGTACTGCCAGAGGCTTCATCCCCTGCTTTCTCCACCACCTGAAAACAATCTGCAGCACTGGAGAGTTTTATTTCCCAAGGGGCTGAGGAAAGAGAGGAGCCTGGAGTTAATCAGAGTCTGGGAAGTGCATGGGAGCAGCCATGGTTGCTGGAACCTCACAGGCTTCTGTTCTGGAGAGGGGGCAGAGCTGCACTGGGCTCTGGGGACACGGGGTGCAGAAGGATGGGGTCTGTTCAGAGAGTGGCACCGTGGGAACACAGGAACAGGACATCAATTTCTCAGGTATGGGATGAGGAAAGGAACCAGGGTGCTGTGCCCCAGCTGGGGGTGCAGGTATGTTTGGCATCACAGGCGTGATCACTGTTCAGAGGCCCAGAGCCCTGTGCTGGGACTCAACACACAAATCCAGCCTGACCTCAACGGGAGCCAAGCGCTCTGTGGCAGAGGCTGGGGCTCTCCCTGATCCCAGGGTGTTCCACCTGCAGCTCTGGGAGCCACACACTGCGAACATCCCCCTCCACGGGTCAGGCCATCCTGCAAAGAATCCCCTTTTATATAAATCCCAGCACATGATGTGAGAGTGGAAGGAGCCTACCCTGCCCCAGCAGGTCATTTCAGGCTTGGCTGAGCTTCTTTCCTCTCGAGGGGATGTTTGCCAGCATCTCGGAAATGGCACCGGTGGGATCTGCAGCCCAGGCACAGCACTGTCGGTCGAGGACCTGCTCTCTGCAGCTCGGAGCAGCAAATCCCTCTTGCAGCAGGAGGGTAAGGATGGATGATGTGGGAGCATATGGGAATCTATGGACCCCTCTGGCAACGGATGCATTGAGCCTAGCTCAGCTTCCAAGGGTCTGACCCTGTCGGTGCCTCCCAGCTGTGTCTCCCTGGATCCCTGTGTCTGGGCATCTCTGATGTTGAGATCAAAGAGCCTGTGTTCATCCACAGGGCTGGAAACACCCGGTGCAAGGGATGCAGGCACAAAGCACCGCCCTCTTCTGCACTCTCAGCACAGCCCTTACCTTGCTGTGTGGACAAAGGACACGCACACACACATGGGAGTAAAGCTGTGGATATCACCTCTCCGTTTTCCTGAGGGGAGGGCTTCCAGACTGCTCTGTTGGGTGATACTCTGCAGATATTTAGCCAACAGGAGCTAAATCCAGCTGGGATTTGTAGCGAGGCCTGATGCGTGCCCCACTCGCTGGACTGTCACGGTCAAGGCAACGTGTCTTTCTGGGCCGATTAGGGAAAGTGTCAGGGACCTCGCAGCCAAGACTGACAGGCCAGGGCTTCTCCTCTCACTCTGCTGTGTTCCACTAATTGCAGCTCTCCCTAATTAAAAATCAGTGATGTGGCTTTGGCAGCTGCAAGTCAGGTCCCCCAGGCGAGCCCAGGGCAGAGGCTGGGAGGTGGGGAAGGATGGAGGCATCCCTGCAGCCTGGTACATTCCCTGCCATGGTCGGGTGCTGCAGAGGAGCCAGACACCCAGGAGAGTCCTCCAGGGGAAGAACAAAATCAGAGCCCACCTTGCCAGAGACATGGGGCAGCTGAGGATGTCCTGGGCCCCAAGTTGCTGTTGAGCTGGAGTGAAATGCTCTGTGCTAGCTGCAAGGTCCCTTTCCAGGTGGCAGTGGTGGCTCCAGTAACCACATGGCACTGGGACCTGGGGCTCTGCAGCGGTGGTAGCAAATCCCAGGACGCTCTGGTGAGCTGGCAATGCTCTGCCTCTCCCAGGGAACAGGAAGGGCCAACTCGCTGCCAGGCCCTTAAAATCAGACAAAATAAAAGCTGGATGACCTATAGAAGTGCAGTTTCCTGTTGGCTTGTTGGTTGCTGATCTATCAGCTCTTCCTCCTTTCTTATTTCCCTGTGAGGAAATAAGTTTTGTTCCAGGTGTGTCTTCCCACAGGATAATAATCTCTCCAAGCAAACTCGCCCTGAGGGAAGGCAGGAGCAGCATCCAGTCACCAGCACGAATGTACAATGTCAGCAACTCTGGGGTGATTTCATTAACGAGTTCTTGTGCTCTCACTGCATCAGTGCAGACTCACAGACACCAGTGAATGTTCCAATCCCCTGCCATGGGCAGGGACACCTTCCACTAGACCAGGCTGCTCCAAGCTCCATCCAACCTGCCCTTTTCATACTTACACAAGCCCTGTTTGGAAATCCATGGGTGAAGGGGGTGTCTGTCTGTCAGGATGTCAGATAAGGGCAGGGTAGGTGATGCTTTTGTTACCCGGAGAAGCTGTAGGTGGGAATAGAGACATCAGCTCGTATTGCCTTAGAGGCTGCTGGAGTGAGTTCTTGGGAGAGGGGTGGTGGCTTGGGAGAGGGTGAACTGCATGGCAGCCACTTCAAGGGGATGGAACAGGGAGGGTCTGGGAGAGGCAGGACACTCTGGTCTCTCTGCTGCGCGTGGACATCTTCCAGGGGCTGGTGAGCAGACTTTGAAGAGTGGCTGGAAGCCTTCAGTGTGGTGGTCTACAAGAGGGACATTGGACATGGACCTGGAGTGACAGGACAAGAGGGAATGGCTTCAAACTGACAATGGGTAGCGTTAGTTGGGATATTGGGAAGAAATTCTTGACTGTGAGGCCTTGGCACAGGTTGCCCAGAGAAGCTGTGGCTGACCCATCCCTGGAAGTGTCCAAGGCCAGGTTGGATGGGGCTTGGAGCAACCTGGAATCAGGGAAGGTGTCCCTGCTTATGTCAGGGGGGTTAGAACTGGATGATCTTTAAGGTCCCTTCCAACCCAAATCTCCCTAGGGAAACAGGGAGGATCGTGCCCAGCTCCTCTCTCTGGCCCACAGCCAGGGAGGACTTGCAGATGGAAAGCTCATGGCTGGGGCTGGCTGGTCGGACAGGCTAATAATACCCCTGGGAGAAGGTCAGGTGGGCAGCAGCAGGGGCAGCTCCCATTACAGGCTGTCACACATCATCCTCAGCTGCCAGAGCCTCCAGAAAGTTTTGGGATGTCTTGGAGGAGAGCTGGCACTGCCACCCCTCCTCCTGGTGGATTTCCAGGGGGATGGCAGCAGGTGGCTGCCAGGGGTTATCTGCACCGTGGCACAGAGAATTTAACCCCAGCACCGTTCCCTGCCCTGCATCCCCTGGGTCACCACATCCTGCCCTGCTTCCCCATCCCAGCAGGACCTGGCTGCCACCGGGCAGGCCGCCGTGCTGTCCCACAGCCACAAATGTCCCAGCAGAGAGGGTTTTTCTTGCTGAAAAGCTGCTTAGCAGCTTATGGAAACAATAAAAGTAGTATTATCTTCAGTGGTGAGGCAGATGGTTTGGATGATTGGTTTGACTTTTAAGCTGGATTTGAGCTAAGGATATTCTGATTTTTAACAATTTTTGGCTGGTCAGACTCTGGCGGTGTAATCCCCAGATTCCCGCTCCCATAAATCCAGTCCTCCCCGCACCGGGGGCTGTGGGATGCAGACCTGCCCTGGGAGGGGGCCCTCAGAGGCCTGCATGTGAAGGGGCACCCAGACCCCCACCACCTGGGCTGGCAGCCACCAACCCTGACACCAGCACGACGGCCACCACCAGCCCTCCACGTGCCGGGTGTCACCGCTGCCACCGCAGCCTTGTCCCCCTGACCTTGGGGGGACAATGCCCCTCTCTGCTCCTGTCCCGCGTGGGCGGCTCTGCAAATCCACCACTGGCAGGGGCCCAGGCCTGAGCTTCTCCCTGCAACATTGTCTTTTGCAGAGGGATTTATTGAGTTTTTCTCCTAATTGTCAGGAGCCGTGGACTTCCTGGCACCTTCTCCCAGCAGAGCCTGTTCCTGCTGTCACCCCCACACCCGGTGTCAGTGTGGAGCTGTTGTGTGGAGCACTCAGGACGTGACATCCTGCTCACTAGGACATGGCCAGGGGCCTTCTCCATCCCTCCTGCAGCAGGGACCCTCAGCCACCCAGGGATCTCTCAGGGATAAGGGATCTGCCTTGCTCCAGGGCCCCCAAGCAGCCTCTGAGGTTTCTTGGAGTTGCCTGTAGCCATGGGTTTGGCCTGATGCAAGGCAAAGAAAGGATTTGGGGATGAAATCCGTGTTCAGCTCTGTTGGAGTTGGGCAAGGCTCCTCTGAGGGCAGTTCCAGACAGATAAAAGCCATCTCTGGGGGCTCATGCAGCTGAGGGACATGCAGCAGGGTCTCAGGTAATGAATTACCTGCCCCAAAACCTGCAGCTGCCCCACCTGAGAAGAGCCATCACATCCAGAACATCATGTGTATTAGAATGGTTTTTATTTAGCAAATCTCCAGAGCATTAAAATAAAACTCCCGTAAAACAAGGGTCATCTTTGTGTGTGCATTGAAATTGTAAATGGAGAAAAAGAGGAAGACTTCTGCAGAGGTCAAAGGTCACCCAAAACATCCCTTCAAGAGAAAAGCATCAGTTTTCTGCTCCCACTGTGAGCTCCAGTGCTGGTCAGCAGTCACCAGCGAAGCAGAGGAGAGGGAGGGAAGGAGGGATGGGGATGAAGGGCCTGGGAAATCTTTACACAGCTCGGTTCAGTCCTGCAGCCAAAACACTTCCCTGCTGCACCCGGATCACGAAACACCAGGGGGAAAAAAAAACTGTTGTAAAGCAGCGGGGGTGATTTTGGGTCTGTTTGTGAGAGGCAGGGGGAGCTGAACCAGGAAAGGGCGGGCTGTGGGGCCCGGCGGGTCCCGGGCAGGTGACAGCAGCGATGGCGATGGAACCGCGCGGTGGCTGCGAGCTCGGTGCCCCATCCCCAGCAGCCTCTCCCCTGCCGGCTCCCGCGGGGCCTGGCAAAGCACTGTCAGAGCTGCCAGGCTTATCTTTAGCTCTGTTCCCTCCCTCGCCCCCGCGCCCACCTCCTCGCCGCGCTCCGCGTCCCGGCCCCCGCCAAAACACGCGTTATATAAGCGCTCGCAGAACCATCTGGGGCTGAGTCAGCCACGAACCCAAACGGACAGCAAGCCCCCGAGGCGGGGATGCCGACCCACGGATAACGGGATTTTGGGGCCATCCCCCCGCTGGTGCCACCCCTGAGCGTGCGGCACCCCCACCCAGACCCCACGAGCAGGGAGCCTGGAAGGGGGACAGCGAGGAACGCCCCAGCCCGCGGGACGGGAGTGATGCTTGGGGTCGTCAGGCAAAGAGGGGAAGGCTTAATTACGTACGAATGAGGAATTTCCAAAATAAATGTGCCAGCTGCAGGGGAAGAGGAGAGGGAGTGTCGACTGGCTGGGGAAGGGGTGCTGATCTGTCAGCTTGCAAACATCTCTTCCCTCTCCATCCTGATATCCCACGGGAAACCATTCTCACTTCTTCCCTTAAATCATCACCACCAAGCCCAGTTTGATTCCAAATTTATTCATTTGGGGTTTCTCCCCAAAGCCCAGGGTCAGGACAGGAGATGTCCTTCACCTCCTTCTCAAAAGCCACCGTTTTTCCCTTTGAGCAGCATCTCAGGAGCGTTTGTGACCTGAACTTTGCAGTGTTTTGCTGATTCACAATGGCTTGTCACAAAAAAACGCCTAAAAGTGACAGAAAAAGGGACGCTGACTCATGTGTTTGCCTTCCCTGAGCGAGGATAAATGTGAAAGGTGAACAAAGTACTTAACGGGTGATAATTACACTCTGTGCTGAAAAAAATCAATCCATATTAATAAGCCGGAGTGTTATTGCTAATAGAGGCATTTTAGAATGAAAAAAAAATTAAGTATTTGAGGTTTTTAACCTTGACAGTGACCTGTTAATGACAAGTGTAAGGAAACCCCTAATTTTGTCCCACTCACAATTATAAATCTGTGTTAAGGAGAAACTCCAGCTGCCACCTTCCTGGACTCCCCGCAGGATACTGGAGGCTGGTTCCCTGGCATGATCCTGTTTTTCAGTGGGATGAAACCTGGTGTGGGATGGGGTGGGATGGGTGGGATGGCCCCTCTGGAAGAGCTCTTGGTATTGCCTTTCTGGAGGGGGAGAAAGGAGTTGGAGAGGGTCCACCTTAATGTAGGATGAAAAAGCAAATTGTCAGCAGGAGAGCAGAGATGCTGCTCCGTTACTATGGTTACCCCCAGAGACAACCCAGCATCCCTGGGTATCGCCCTGCAGTACCCAGAGCGTCCCTGGGTATCGCCCTGAGGTACCCGAGCTGCTCCCGGCCACCTGGAATGGCACTGGGGCAACTCGGGTGGGCAAGGGACCAAATTTGGAGGGGTTTGTGGGGTCTGAGGCTCTTGGAGCAGCCTGGAGAGAGGATGAATCCAGGCTGGATGGAGAAGCAGCATTTCCAGTGGGGCCAGGGTAAAGTTCCTGCCTTCATCCCTCTGAGATTAGATCCTGATGGGAATCCAGAATTCCCACCCCCTCTGCCCACTCTCTACCTCTTGACGATGGACTGGCCCACCCAGATTTCAGTGGGTTTGAGCCAAACCCATCCAAGCTGATGAAAAGACACCCTGCTTTTGGGGAGGCCAAAAACCTCTGCAAGGGCACAGAGAGATGCTCTGAACCCCTGAATCCGAAGGGAAAGAGGCAGGAGGGCAGTCAATGAAGGCCAGTGCAATGCTGCGTTCAGAGAGGGTTTTAGCCCTAAAAAGACATCTTGAATATTAAAAGCGGAGGTTGCCAGCTAAGAAACAGCCCCAACCCCATTACGCTGGCTCCCATCCCTGCTGAAAACTTCCCAGCCAGGCCTGTGAGGTGTAAGCAAGGTCATTCCCCTCAGAGCCACCTGCTGCCTTCCCATCACTGCTGCTCCCACCCCTTAGTTCAGCTCTCGAAGATGAGGATGGCTGGATTGGAAATAAAGCAAGGACCAAACACCCTGGCAGCACGTCTCTTGTGGTGCCAGCATCAGCCTAGCTCCCTGGGGATTTCTGTACAAGCAGCCACTGAGGGAGGAATTCTGGAGGCAGTGGGAACCATCCCCAGGGAGCTGCCGGCTCCTGAATCATTAAATGCTTCCACAAATGAAGCGCTGGGGTTTGTAGTGCAAACGGCTGTGTGAGGAGTCACTGCCGCATGGCAAAGCAAACCCTGAGAGCGGAGGCACGGGAGCCGTGGGAAGCTGCTGCACGGGCCCGTGCGTGTCCCCAGGAGAGATGCTGGCAGGGCCCTGCCAGAGCATCCCCCGCCTCCTCCCTGGCATTTTCCTTCCCGAGATCCAGCCCATGTTTTGGAGTAGAGTTTTTCCCATCTCCTCTCCTGGCTGCCTGTAACAGGCCATTACTGTCCCCAAGAACCCCTGCTCCTCTCCTCAGCAAGACAAAAGCTTCCAGAAAAGCATCTGGTCCAGATTTAAAGGCATTAAGAGACAGAGACTGGTGGCTTGTTCTAATAGCTAATCATTATTAAAAGATCGCTCCTTATTTCCAAGATAGATTTGTCTGGCTTCAGCTTCCAGGAAGAGGTGGTTGTTATGCCTTCCCCTGCTAGATTAAGTTACCTCCTTGTACCAGTGTATCCTCCCCGTGACAAATGCTGTAATCAAGTCACCTCTCAGTCTCCCCCTTTGCTAAATTAAACGGGCTTTGCTCTTAAATCTTGCTTAGCCCCGGCCCTTTCTGTGGTGATTAGAGTGAGTGGCTGGCAGGGATTTTTTTTCTAATGAGTAAAAAACTTCCTTATGGTGAAAGGGATGGAGCCGACAGACCATTAGTGGTGGGTGGAAATTATCAGCCACCGGTCCCCCAAACTGGATTCAGCCCCGTGCCCAGCCTGAGGAATGACGATGGATAACTTCCCCAGGTTATCTCAGTACACGGGCCCCGTTCCCTGCGGCAGCCAGGTGTGAAAGCCAGGAGGAAAATCCAGGATGGCAAATCCAGGGGCTCTGTGTCCACCAGGCCATTAACCTCTCCGTAAATAGCATCTCACACAGTGCCTCCGCTTTCCTTCCGCCGTGACGCACCATTAAAGACATTTAAACTGTCACTTGGCCGCGGCGCGATGTCCCCTGAGGTCCCCACAGGAGGCAGTGCCCGTAGGAAATGAAACCTTGCAGAGCCCAAGGGGACCAAGGTCGCTCTGGGAAGATTTGTTGGGTCAGTCTTGGATGACTGGGCTCGTTCTGCCTGGGCTCCAGACACATTTTCCCATCTCCGGACTGCGTGCACGGCTGAGCCGCTGCGCTCCGGTCCCATGGGCAGAGCCCATCAGGGCAGGGCACTGGAGCGAGTGGTACCCAGGGAGGGGCTGTGTTTGGGGGGACTCTGCAGAGCCCCCCGTGATTCTGAGCATTCCTGCAGTGGAGGGGAAAATTATCCTCCCAAGAAAAATTCAGATGTGTGTTTTCTGCTCCTGCCTGGAGGCAGCAGGATGGATATTTGCTAAAAGGCTCTTAAAAATAATCTCTGTTTGTCCTGCTGGCCCCAGTCTTGCTCAAAGTTTGCTCCACATATCCTGTATGTGTGACAACTGACAGACTTGGAAACACGTTGGAAGCTGGCTACAGGCAGACACTTCACTATGATCTTTAAAATATACAGCATGACGCGAGGTATTTTAAATAGATCAAAATACATTTATTACATATTTATATTATTTTCTCTAGTCTATTTATATCTTTTGGAGACTCTTATATATAATATATATAATATATTTAAAATAACATAAAATTGGCCAGTTTTGTCATCTGAAATACATTTTACAAATATATATATACATTGACACATATATCTCAAATATATGTGCAATGAGACAGAGAAACACCAGAGGTGGAAAAGGTACAGATACTTCATTGCATCCCTCAGTTTCTCTACCACCATTGCCCCAGTGAACAGACTCAGCATTTTACCCCTGGGAAACCAGTGCTCCCAGTTGCCAACCTGCCCGTGTGAACTGGTGCCGGGTCTCGGTCCCCAAACCGACGTGGGGCCAAGCGTGGGGGAGCACTGGGGTGTGTTTGGGGGGGAGATGGAGGGGAGATGGTGCCCTGGGAGTGGGCAACAGGACAGATGCGCACGGCTGGTGGGCGAGGGGATGGGTGGCATCGTGTCGGGCACTGTCCCACGTCCTGTCCCTGCTCCTGACGCATCTGGATCCTGCCCTGTGCCAACCCCCCCACGGCAGCATTCCTGAACTGGGGGGTGGGAGAGCAGGATGTGGCTGGAGTGCTGGACACAGCTGCCACACACTCACTTCAGTGTGCAAGGAATGGGAGGGGGACACACACACGGGACTCTTTTGGTTGTCAGCATGAGAGGAAAGGAAAGAGCAGGAGGGTTTAAAAATAAACGTATTTGTTCTGCCTTATTAAAGATAGAAAAGGTGGCTCTGAAATCATCTCCTACAAAAGGTTTGAAGGTCAAGCAGGCACCGAATCGCGAAAGGTTGAGCGCTAAGTGATTGTCCCAGCCCTAAAAGACAAAGTGCACTAAATTCGGTGATGAGAAGCTAAGGCTCGTCCCGATGGCCCCCGGCCCCGGGCGCGCCCCCCCGGCCGAGGGAGGACCCCCCGGCTGCCGGGGCACAGGATGCTCTTCCCGGAGGTGGATTTGGGGCGCAAGGGTGCGGCTGCTTTCTGCTCTCGCTGGGGTGGTTTTTAGGGTGAAGCCAAGCGGGAGCAGCAGCAGGTGCAGCCCCCGACCCCCGGCTGGGGAGGCGGCTGCTGCCGGAGGCTGCCCCGAGCCCCGGCCCAGGGCAATCCCCACGGGATGCTGGCCAAGAGGATTAGCGGCTCTCTCCTTTCTCGGACTCCTGCCATCCTCCAAGGATCAAGTGTAACGCCGGAGTAAACTCCAGGGATGGAGCTGGCTTGCTCGAGGAAATGGCCGGCGGCTGTTTTTGGTGGGGACTGGGACATTTCGCCTTGCTCATCTCCAAACCCCTTCTCACAGGGATTCCGCTCCACCAAAACCCACACCCCCAGAGTATGCCTGTGCCTTCCCAGCCCCCTAAGGAAACCCAAGCGCTGAACTTGGGCTTTTTCCACCTCTTCTTTTTTTTTTTCTTTTTTACCCCTTTCTTTGACAGTTGATGGGATTTTAAACTATGGCTGGGCAGCCTTCCCGATGCTCCCTGGTGGTAGGAAAAAAGACCAGTAGCTCCGAGCACTCACAGGTAGGCAAAAATCAGATTTATACACTATGTACCGGCATGGTCCATGGTCAGGACTAGGACTATACAGTAGATATAGGACGTCTCACCAGAGCTAGACTCTCACTAGCAGGGTTTGGGGCAGGGGTGTGTCAACAGGGGCCAGGAGAGCTCTGAAATCCCCTCACTGTACCAGCCACGGGCGCTCCCTGTCCCAGTTCACATCCTCCTACACAGCAGTTTAAAAATACATCTGTATATATTATTCTATTCTCCCAGGTAACACTGTACAATCATAGAAGTTTCTTTAAAAGCAATAATTTACTTAAAGACATCTCTATTTCTCTTTAGTTTTTGTACAAATATTTACTGTGATATATATATATTTATAAAGAAGTTAACCCTCTGAGAACTCTACAGCAGCAAGATGTGCACCTTTTATTTTTTTTGTAATAATTATTATTTATTCAAAAGAACCTAAAACCACTTAAAAGCATTTGTTTTAAAAAAATAAATAAGTAGTGCTCACACAAAATCTCTCTGCCCCCCTCCATCCTTCCCACCCCCCGGATGCTGTGGTGCAAAAAGCAGGGGGTAAAAGCATCCCCCCAGGAGCAAAGGGATTGTTGATGGGATGACATCCGCCTTCGCTGCCTTAGAAACATCAGTGTCATGGCTGGAGCTCAGTGGCACATCCCTACAGGTCCCCACTTTTGGGGACAATGCATTTGGGGCACTCAGTGCTGAAAAAGCTGCCTCCCAGTGCTGCCCCTGGGGAAGGTTTTCTCCCAGGGGTTTTTAGTGGAAGCCAAAAACAGAGCAGCCCCTCGGTGGGCAGTGTGGGGTGATGGTGACAGACACTGGTGGGAAGAAACTCTGCAGGGATGATGTCCCAGTCCCCAACACGGTACTCGGTGGCATGGGGCAGTGGGACGCTTGGGGCAGCAGCTCCCCAGAGCCCTTGGCAAGAAGAAGATGGGGATGGGGACACAGGACAAGTCCTGCTTCTGCCACCCATGTTTGGACATGCTACAGCAAGTCCTGACCCCAGGACACAGCTTCCCTGGTGTGGACTGTGGGGGGGAAAGCACCGGGAGCCCATCACAGCAGAAATGCTGCGGAGGACCCCGTTGTTGAGCCCCTCTCCCCCAGGGCTCCATGCCCAGGGTCAGATGTGGGATGCCCATGGATACAAAGCCTTTCCCATGGCCACAGGGAGCAGGGAGCCAGATTTTGGCTCCCAGAGCACCAATGAGCAGCACAGCCGGGTGAAGGGACCCACAAACCTGCACCTTCCTGACTCCTTCCCTCTGTGGGGAGCAGGGCAGGAGCAGAGGCTTCCCCACGCATGGGGTGCTTTGCCTTGTGCTGGAGCTAAAGCTAAACCAGGTTGTCACCAAGGCCAGCCTGAAAGGCAGTGGATGATGGGATGTGGGTGCTGCAGAGCAAAAGGGGCGTCACCCGGAGGGGGGGATGCAGGATGGGGGCTGTGGAGAAGGGCTGGGACATGGGATGAGTTCGCATCTCTAAGGCACAATCCACCTTGAGGCTGGGACACAGGGATGGGCTGAAGCTCAAGATGGGGTGGTTTTCTCGACTGGCATCTGTTGTTTTGGGGAAAAATCTGACTCTGAAGCGGGACTCACTGGTGGGTTGGGAATTCATAAAGCCCAGCCAGGCACGGACACAGCTCCAGTACTAGAAGAAGTGCAGCCCAACACAATGACTTTCACATTGATTTCCATGTTTGAAAATATTCTTCAAGGAAGAAAAATAGCAAATTGGTCGGAAAAGTGGGGAAATACCCAATCTTGAGAGCTCTCCACTCTCTTTTTTGTGCTTTTCACTGTTTTGTCCCAGTTATGGTGAACCTTATGAATTCCCCATCAGAGATGTTGGGGGAGACCCAACACTTCAGCAGCTGATGCTCCAGACCCCACTCCCACCCCAAAACCCAACATTTCCAGAAACTGGCTAATTACCATGTTTACAATGCTTTTTTCTCTCACAGTGCTGCTTATCCTTATTATCTCCTTTGCCAACGATTCCATTACTTGCTTTCACTGCCACGGACCTCCAGTCACTTACATCTGTTTTCTGCCTATGAAGCCATGCCAGTGGAAAAAAACACCCCAAAATTGGATGCAATCTTAACTTTTAGCTCTTGCATCTACCCAACAAGTCACCCCCTCAAAGGACCCCGGTGGCTTCTTCATTCCCTTGTTCATTTTTAAAAAATACTGAATGACTTCTTTCAGATTTAATATTATTATTATTATTATTGTTGTTATAATTATAATAATAATTATTATTATTATAGAAATAAACAGTCTCCCAAACGGTGCAGTGAAAAAATTAAAAACCCTCTCACCTCCCTCCCCCTTTTTTTTCCCAAATTAAAAAGAAGTACATTTATGTTGCATGTTATTTCAAGTGTTGTTCTTGTGCAACTGAACCAGACTGCCTGCCGAAGGAGCAATTGTTTTGTTGTTGCTGCTCAGTTAAAAAATAAAAGGAAAAAAAAAGAAAGAGAGAGAGAGAGTAAGATTTGTTTCCTGATATTTCCTCTTTTTGGATCTCGCAGTGCTCAGCTCCAGGAAAACACTGGCGTTTTCCCCACGGGGAGAGCAAAGCTCCACGGGGCTGCGCGGGGCGAGCGCCTGCCCGCACCCCACGTACCCTCCTCTCCTCATCCTTCCTTCCGTCCATCCATCCATCCATCCATCCATCCATCCCCCAGAGCCGTGGGCCCTGCCGCAGGCGCCGGGCACAGGGGACGCGCCGTGGCCTGCCACCGTCCCCTCCTGCAGACCGCTCAGTGGTTATTGCGATGAAACTGAAAACTATGAACGATACTAATTTCTCAAGCATTCCTATGGCACTTGCATTGTTCTGCATAATTTGAGCGGGTTGTAGGGGAAGAGATTAGAGGAGGAAAAAAAATACCCTTGGAAAAGTCAATGGAAGGACCAAGAGTCATATTTCCGACTCCCTCCTGTACGACCGCTGATCCAACGCTATTGTGGCTTGAAGCCTGTCAAACTCGTGCCTGTTGTCCGGGCTGAGGTCCTCCAGACCCCGGCTGTCATCATCTTCCTCTTCCTCGTCGCGGCTCATGAAGGCCAGCTCGTTCTCGTAGCAGAAGGAGTTGGTGCTGGGCAGCAGGAATTTGTTCTCCACCAAGTCCTTGGCGCTGCAACGGGGGGTGGACGGGACCTCGTAGGTTTTGTGGAAGTGCGAATAGTCTACTTTGTACTGGTTTTTCTCCTCGAACAAGACGGGCTCGAAGCGGTGGCCCCACAGGATTTCACTGGCCAGGTAGGAGCTCCGAGCTTGCGTCGTCATGGCTGTGGCCTCTACCATGCCCTCCAGGATGACGACGATCTCAAAGTCATCTGTCTCCAAGTCCTGGCGGCTGATCCCGAACAAGGGGCTGTCTTCGTTGATCTCGTGGAGAATAGTGATGGGAGACACCAAGAAAATACGGTCCAAGCCTTTATCAAACCCCACGTCAATGTCTATTTGGTCAAGCGGGATGTACTCCCCTTCCTCCGTGATCCTGGGCTTAATTAGCTGAGCTCGTACGTGGGCTTCTACTATGTGGCTTTTCCGTAGGTTCCCAACTCTCCACATCAGGCAGAGTTTTCCATCTCTCATCGCCACTACTGCGTTATGGCTGAAAAGTAATGTCTGGGCCCGTTTTTTGGGCCTGGCCATTTTTGCCATTATTGCACCAATCATGAAAGAGTCGATTATACAGCCCACGATGGACTGAACCACCACCATGAAGACGGCGAGCGGACACTCCTCGGTCACGCAGCGGAAGCCGTACCCAATCGTCGTTTGGGTCTCAATGGAGAACAGAAAAGCAGCCACAAAGCCGTTGACCTGCAGAACGCAAGGCTTGAAAGTATCGTCTCCACCTGGGTTTTCTAGGTCTCCATGAATGAGTGCAATTAGCCAGAAAATCAGCCCAAACAATAACCAGGACACCAGAAATGCCAGGGAGAAGAGCAAAAGCATATACCTCCAGCGGATGTCAACACACGTGGTGAACATGTCTGCAATGTACCTCTGTGGCTTGTCATCCATGTTGGTGAACTCCACGTTGCACTGACCGTTCTTCTTTACAAACCTGTTCCTGCATTTCCTCCTGGTGTGGATTTTCCCATTGCCAAAGCCGTTGATACCTGGCATGGTGGTCAACCTCAGCCCGTCTTCCTCAGAGGACACGATGCTGTAAGGGTTGACTCTGCCTGTAGTCATCCCTGAGCCAAGCCCACAGTGAAGGTGAAGGGTCTTGCGACTCCCAGTGTCCCCCTGACCCCCCCCTGCCCACCCCCCAAATTCTGCTGCGGTGGAAGAGAAGTCCCAAACTTCCACGTCTTGGCTGCCACGTCACCACACGGATCCTGTGAGAGGCTCTGCAATGAGAAAACAAAGACAGGGCCATTACCTCTCACGGCAACAGGGACCCGAGGGGCTGCTTGGCCAATGGTTCTGATGGGCTGCATGTTGACTGACAACCTCCTACACTGTTCTAATTCTCCCTTCCTTGGCTGGGCTGCTCCCAAAAAACACACAGAGGGAAGGGAAAAGGTGTTAGAGCTGGTTCTTTCATGATAAAAAGTGAGTGAATAAATCTTACTGCATTTGTGGGACACTCAACAGCTCCAGCAGATGGAAAACCTAGAGTTTCTCCACTTCACTTTTCCCACAAGCTCTGCTGCCAGAGAGGAAAGTGGAGAGGCTGAGCTGTTCTCCTTGGGACACAGATATCAATAAAGGTACTCCTGGAAGCGGCTCCATCAGTTCACATTGCCCGTGCCAGATGGATCGACGCCCAGCCCAGCGCTGACCTCGGAGCACCAGCTCTTCTGGGCTCGAGGGAGAGTGCAGGGAGATGTGCATTTAACCTCTGTCCCCCTGCCCAGGGATGGGAGAGGACACAGCCAACGTGCAGCTGGTTGGAGAAGGCCCCAGGAAGGCACTCGCTCAGGGCAGATATCCTGAGGAGCAACTTTCCCAACGTATCCATTGGGACGTGGAGCCATCCACGGTCACAGATGGGTTTAGCTGGCCAAGTCTCATGAAGGAACAACTGCCACTGGGGAATGGGGAGCTGTTTTGGTCCCTTCTGCAAGGCTCAGCTGCGGGGTCAAGGACCTACACTCAACTTTGCTTGGGAGAGAGGTGACATGGACATGGGAGAGGTGGCCCAAGCCTGGTGGGCTCCCTAGTGGAGGTGAGCACGTGGTGGGGGAATCTAGTGACACCCTGCCAGGCTGCTGGACCCCCCAGCCCCTCATGGGGCTGCATCAGATCATGGAGAGGACAGGATCGTGGAGAAGCCATGTGACACATTCCAAGCACCTCAAAGAGATGGCACCACAGGAACTCTCCACACACCACCCCCTGCCACAGGCCACCCTATTATTTAGCAACGTGGGACGTGCCACCGAGGGTGGAACCGCCTTGCTGGCAGTGAGATCTGCACAGGGCAGCAGCGTGGGGGCGGAGCAGGTGCAGAGCCCCCCGTGACACCCCAGCTCATGCCTGGAGCTCAGCGAAGCCACCGGGCTGGACGTGCTGTGCCGGATCCGCCGGCCCGATCGATGTGGTCCATTCCAATCGACCAATCGATTGCAATCAGCTCCAGCGCCCGGGGACACGCTGGGACAAACACACCCTTTCCATTACACAGTGTCCAGGGCCAGCCAGCGCCAGCACCAGGGAGCATTGCCAGGCACAACCTGCCTGGGGCTGCATCATCCCAGCTCGCAGTGATACCCTGGACTGCCTTTTACTGAAATGCTCCCCAAATCCAGCCTGAGAATCAAGAAATGCTCCAGAAGCCCTGCACCACAAGCAGGAGCACCAAAGCCGGCCCAAACCTCCCAGGTGCTGGACACAGACCCATGTGTGCCACCACCTTACACCAAACAACACATTTCCCCCTGCTGCAATCCAGGCACAACCATTTTTTATCCCCACAGTTGATTTTTCGAGAGCAACAGTTATTTGTTGGCATCTCAGCAGACCAAGGGATTGCTCACATGCAGAACGAGATCCTCTCCCTCCTTGGAGCCACAGGGGAGAGTAAAATAGGCACAAACAGTTAATATTAGTAGTAAATATTTACAATTTTATATTCCCTGGAAGTCAAACAGGACCAAAGTGGCCTTGCAGAGCTGGTTTATCAGGCCTGCTGCCCAACACCAACCTGGTCTCCGACCCCGAGTCTTCCTCCTGTTCATTCCAGCTGCATCCATTAACGTTTTTCCTCTTTTTTAAAATGAGATCTGAGCATTTTGGGCCAAAAAAGGCTGCTCCTCTGTCACCCCTCTGGCTTGCCCCAGGGCAATACACCAAATGCTTTTGCCATAGGAGGAATTTAGAGTCGGGTTTTTTTAATTAATTCTAGATGCATTTGAGAAGTGAACAAAATGCAATGAGCCCCCAGTGACCTGTGAGAGGATTAGCTGGGGTCTGGATTAACTGTGCTGGAAGGGGAGCTGTGCCCGGGTGACTGCGGAGGCAGCAGCACTGCCCTCACCTGGGGTGGTGTTTCCAGAGACCCTCAGGCTCCCCATCACCATCACTGCTCCCCCCTGCCTGCAGCCCTTTCCCCATCCCTCCTTGCTTCCCTCCATTCTTGTTTTCTCTGTTTATTCTTCTCTCTCTTCCTTCCTTCTCATCATCATTCTTTTCCTTCCTTCCTTCCTTCCTTCCTTCCTTCCTTCCTTCCTTGCTTCCTTCCTTCCTCACTCCCACTTTCACCCTTTCCCTTTCCCTTTCCTCCCATGTCACACAGAGTTTCAGGGACCCCCCTGCTGCAGGATGATGCCAGGACCGACCCAAGGAGCCGATTCTCTTCTGGGTCCAGGGAAGTTCTTGTGACACAGCCCGTTTCCCATCTGGGACCCCACATTCCCGGACTGAGTCCTTCCCGAAGCTCCTGGGGGGACAGACCCCCCCGTCCCAGGCCGGCAGCGGCAGCCTGGGGAGACGGCAGCTAAATAAAGGCAGCAAAGTGGATGTGCCGGAGCAGGCGGCCGCCTGCGGCTCGTCCTTTATTTAGCACAGTTTTGTTTGGAAATACACTTTCTCGAGTTCGCTGGAAGCTCAATTTCTGGTTTGGTTTAAATTTGAAGGCTGGAGCCCCACGCTGCCGCTGCGGGAGGCTCAGGCTGGGAGAGGGCTCATGCAAACTCATGGAAAACCGTGGCTGGACGGGCTCTGACAGGGGACCAGCTGGGGACAACATCCCCGTGGTCACCCTACATCTCCTTGGCTCAGCAGTGCATCCTCCAGCACCACCCTGGCATCTCCCCACAGCCAGAACTGCCCCAGGGAGCTGCCAGAGGTGTTACTGTAGATTCATCCCCCTTCCTGCCCGGTTCCCAGGAGTTTCACAAACATGCTTATCACAATTTTCCCTCGCAGGAACAAAATCAAAGCTTCCCCTGACAATCAGTGCCCGTTAATCCCATTCCCAGCCCAGCTCCGGCGCAGGCAAACCCATGCTGGGTGTGGGGCAGGACCGGGACCATCCCCTGCCGTTCGTGCCACGCGTCCTGTGCAGAGCTAACAGTGTTAACACGTAGGAAACAAAACAGGCTCATAATACGAGTTTCGGGAAGGAGCGGCCCCCGGCTCCCCGCGGCTCCGCAGGCAGCGACGCCGCGGACTGCCCCAGCTAATGAGCTGACAAGAGAGGCAACAACTCCTGCCACGAAACTCCAGCAACCCAGCTCCCACCGCGGAGCGGTTCCCCGCAGAGAATCCAAGTGTCTCCAGCAATCCGCCAGCTGCACAGTTAATTTTATTTATTTTTATTTTTTTCTTGAAAAGGGATGTTAAATGTTACAACAATATTGGGAACAGCCAGCACGCTGGGAGAATGTGTTGAGTGCCGGGGAAGTCATTAGTTAGAGGCGGCTGAATGTGTCAATGCGATTTATCATCACACCTTTCCCTGCACCTCTGGAGGAGACGCGTTTCGGCTGCCACCCCCCTCTTGCATCCTCCCAGCGCAAATTTTCTCATGGAAGTGTGCAGAGAACTGGGCTGTGCCCAGGTGGAACCGTCCCTGTGGAGACTCGGAGGAGCTGAGTTTGGGGATGATGAGTTTGCAGGGCCCCTGCGCGAGGGGCAGGAGAAATGACCGGCCGGGAGGGGACGGTGTGAGCAGGTCACACTCGGTGCTGCTGCCTGCCCTGCGCCGCAGATAACGCTGCCCTGCGCCGGGAGATAACGCCGCTATCTCCTGCAGCGATGCCCTTCATGCCCCAGCAGCAGGACAGCAAAGTCAGCGGCGAGGAGGGAGCTCTGTGTGCGGCACAGCCGAGTGAGCCTCAATCTCCCCTGCTCATCCCGTCCCGACAAAGCCACCCGGCACCGGGCACCCGCAAACCGAGGGGAGGCAGCGGGGCTGGGGGCTCCCCGAGCCGTGCCGGGGCAGCAGCAAGGCCTGAATAACTCCTTCCTACAACACCCCGTCTTTGAGCACTGCCAGCAAATTAAGGGTCAGCACAAGGCAGGCCAGGTCAGGACATATAAAGAATAAATGAGAATAAATGGCCCCCGGTTTCCCCTCCACTGCCGGGGAGGACAGGAAAGAGGCTCCCACCGCAGTGCATCCCTAATGAGAAAGAACCGCTCCGTTTTGGCAGGGACACGGGAAGAAAACAGCCGCGGGCACACACCCCTCCCCAGGACCCCCAGGTACCCCTCTATTTCCAACAAGCAGCCGAGAAATCGCTGTCTGTGAGCCTTGGTGGCACATGCAGAAGGGAAACTGAGGCACGTGGGACAAGGAAGGCCCTGGTGGCAAGACCGGAGGTGACGGGGTGCCGGGAGAGAGGCTGGCTCATCCCTGTCCCCCTGAGCCACGTGTGGACGCCACGGGTATGGGAGGAGAAAAAAGGGCCACGTGCAGCATCCGTCACCACTGGGGCCAGGTGGCCTCTGCAGGGTGATGGGCTTGTGCTTAAGCACCCTAAAACTCCTGCTAAATGTGCCCTGGATCAGAGAGATCCCGGGAAAGATCCTTTCAGAGCCTGCACTGAGCACTCATTTGGCCCCAAACTCCGTGGTGTGATGTGGGGATTGAGCACCCCAGTGCAGCTGCCTCCATGTCTGTTCCAGCTCCAGCACCCATCCCTGTTCCAGCACCCACATCCTGCAGTGACAGGGCCCCGGGGCTGTACATCCACCCCCACTGCTTCCCACTGCTCCTGGGTGCTGTCCCCTTGCCCAGCTGCAGGACAGTGTCAGAGGGACCTGGGAACACCACAGCACTCACTGTCACCCCAAACCACAGCCAGCCCTTCCACCCCCCAGGTCCTGAAATCCCATCTCACTCTCCTGGAAGACACTGGCTATTTTTCCATCTGCTCGCATCCATACACTCGGACAGCGGGACAAGGCTGGGGGGAAGGATGAGGGCAAGGGGGGTGCAGGCCTTGGCAGAGATCACCTGCACCAGAGGCTGCCGAAGGATGCCCCAAAACCCCAGGAGATGCAGCCAGACTGCCCTGTCCACGTGACACTCACCCAAACCCCTGGGGTACCCCCTTACCCCTCCCCACAGCCGCCTGCAGACCCCCACAGCCCCCCCATCTGCCCTGGCTCAGAGGACGGGTGTTAATATCCCAGGAAATTACCCTGGGAAGGGGCAGAGCCCCAGCTACTCCCCAGGCAGGGGGGGCTCCGGCCGGATCCCAGAGGAGGGGTCAGCCCTTACCTGGTGTGTGCCCGGGGGGACCCCAGCGCTCCCCGGCCATGGCTGCAGGGCACAGGGTGCCCCGGGGCCCTGCTGCAGCCCAGGAGGGAGACAGAGAGTTTTAATTGAATTTCTAGATTATCCTGGGGGAGAAATTGTAATCTTCTTAAATCCAACCTCTGGTCGAGTCCCGTAACCTACTGTCCTGCGCCGGGGAAGGGATTTAGCGAGGGGGAGGGGAGCTTTCCCAGCCTGCTGATGCTCCGGACCCTGCACCCAGCAGGATTTGACCTGCAGGACGTCAGAGATCTGCTCCCAGCAGCCCCGGGGCCCCACAAATTAAGGTTCTGCAGCAGCAACACCCTGTCCCCTGTCCCTGTGTCCTCCCATGGTAACCAGTGTCCCAGGAGCCTCAGGAGCTGGTGGGGCCGGGACTCTGGTGGTGGAGATGGCTGAGGCTGGATCAGTGGGGTCTTTGGATGGCGAAGAGGAGCTCCCCTGGGTGGGACTCATGGCTGGGAGGTGTCCAGGGCTTAGAACTGAACTATCACCTAGCCCAGCTGTGCCCAGGCTGTGCAAGTCCCCAAGAAAGTCCCGTTCCCTGCCCAGGCTGTGGTGGGTGCCTCCCTCCCAAAACCACCCATCCCTGGATCGTGTGGGCCAGAGGGTGTTCTTGGATGGGTCGGTGACCTTGGGGCGTCTCCATCACATGGCTCTGGTCCCTCCTGCATGTTCCCAAATCCGGATACGTGCTGGGCTGCAGCACCAGCCCCAAACCTCCCCAGCGATGGGGCTGAGGCAGATGATGGCAGAGCTGGAATCAGCTGGCCACGCTCCTGCCTGCCGTAGCTGGGGCCTCTGCAGGGACACGGATTTCCGCTGGGAATGGCAGGTTCCCATCCAGCACATGCCAAGAGGCTCAGGGGATAGGTAACACCCCTGCCCCAGCCCTGTCCCTGAGCAAGGGGGGAGCATCCAGCTGCTAAAAACCACCGTGGGAAGAAAGGGAAAAGCAAGGCAGAAAGGGCAAATGTCTCCAAGTGGATTTTATCACCAATCAGATGGAAATGAACTGAGGGCCGCAGTGCTGAGGGGTTCCTATCCTGAAGGTAACACCAGTGATTGGAAGCATCCCCGGGATATCACAGGCGTGGATTATTTCGAGAGCCCTCTCACACCTCAGGGTCCTAGGCAGGAGATGATGGATCTGGATTCACTCATCCTCGTTCAGCCCGCAGCAAGACTAATCCTGTACCTCCCGTGTGCCCGGTTCCAGCCGAGGCCTCTCTCCCAAATCCCATTACTCCCAAGGCAGGTTTTCACTTGTTCTCACCTAGCACAAACCCCCCCACTCCAGGAGCCGTGTCTCCCGCTCCAGGGAAATCGCGTGTGTGGGCAGAGCCCGCGCCCAGGAAATGTTTATCCTGAAGGCACAACACGCGGCAGGTTGGGAGCGGTGGAGCTGCCAGCTGGAGCCAGGAGCTGTGGGGAGAGCGATGGCATCTCCCCGCGGTGGCACTCCAGCTGGGAATCTGCACGGAAAGGAGCAGGATGACCATGAGAACCAGCTCAGGATACACACATCCCTTCCAGCCAGGAGAGTTGGGATGTAAGCGCGGCTGAGCCATCAACTGCTCATCAGCACCCTCCACTCTTTTTTTGGACCTTAAACCCACTATCATTCCTGCTCCATCAGAACATGAACGACTGCTCAGCTCTCGGTGAGAAACACAGCTCATGTCTCGCTATCCCGGGCAGTTTTCCTGGTTCCACGGCCATGCCAGAGTAAAGTTGTCATTTCCACCCCTGAAATGCTGTGTTTCCAGTGCTCTTTGGCACTGCCGTGGGTTAAGGTGTCGGCTGAGCCCTAAACGTGACCGTTAACCCCAGGAGGAAGGAAGCGGGGAGGAAGGACATGCCAAGCTCGGGAAGAGCCGCCCTCCTGGCTCTACTTACCCCGCGATCGCAGCGAGAGCCGCAGATGCTGAGCCCGGTGCCGGCGGCCGAGGGAGCGGGCGGGCGGCGGGGACTTTGCCGATGTCCTGCCTAATTGCTCCCGAGCTCAGATTACAGCCTCGCTTCTTCCCTACATGTACAGGAGCTGGCACCTCGGCCGCGGCCCCGGGGAGCCACGGCCAGCGAGGGGGATGTGCACCTTCAGTGGCATTTCCAAGGGGCAGGGAGCAGAATCGCGGTGTGACAGTGGTGGGAAGCCCAAGATGCCTTAGTGGTCTCAGGGGCGTTGGAATAGAAGCAGCTCGGAGGGGATTTCAGAGATTTTTGGGAAGCGAAGGACCAGCCAGAAGGATGAGACACATTCCAAACTGGTGGATCAGGCAGTGGTGCCAGGCAGTCAGTGTTCCAAGGCAAGACCACTTTGTTCTTGCTATTTAATGATGGCCATGACACAAACCCCATCATCTCAGGAGAGGAATAAAAATGCCCCTCCTTTTCTCTTGGGGGTGCCCAACTCCCCTGGCACATTCGTGATGCTGTCCAGCATCTCCAAGACAAAAAAGGGCCTTGCACTGTTTTTGCAGCTATTAGTTTCCCTCCAGCTCATGAGTTTCAGTGTCTTCCAAATCTTGTGAGGGCTCCCTTTAAAGCTCTCGTTCCTCAAGCAGAGCCTGCTTGGAGGAAATCTCCTTCCCAGGGGTAACAGGTTTCTGTCCCCATGTTTCTGCCCTTTCAACCCTTCCTTGCTGTCACCGGAGAGCTGGACAACCCCAAACTTCAGGCATGACCCCAAACCCAAGCAGCTGAAGGGCAGCAAAGGCAGGGCAGGATATTTTGGGGAGCGTCTTTATCTGCTGTATGAAGATTTAGCACAGGCGTTGTGTAACGCTGGGGGGGTCACTGCTCCCATCCCCTCTCGCCGTCAGAGATCAGAGACTCAATTAATCCTCCCTCATTCCCTGCCCACGGGGACCAGCCATGGGTGCCCTCTCAGCCTGGCCCTGGCAGCAACAAGTCAAATCTCTGCCCGACATCAGCATCCATTGAGGCTGGTAGCCCACAGTCTGGGGGTGAGGTCCTGTAGGACACCCCTTGTCCCTCCTAGGCCACCCACCTTGCTTGGAAAGCCCTGTTCAAATTGAGGTGGCCATGAAGAAACCCTACAGACAGACAGACAGACACCGAGGTCCCTAAAATGACTCAGTATTTCTGTGCCCCAACCTTAGGTTCTGTTGGTAAGGGGCTCAGCAGACACAGAGACACCTGTGGCAGAGATCTGGGCATTTAAGGTATTTAAAAGGTCATTTTTAAACCATCAAGGTTTGGTGCACATCTGCCTGTGTTCCCTCCCTGCTCCTTTGCACAGAGCAGGTCACTGGTGGGTGGCTCGCTCAGGCACACACTGCAGGATCGCAACAGCAGTGAAGGGATCCCTATTTTGTTTTGGCCAGCCCTAAAATAACAACCCCCACGTGTGTCCTTGGGCAACCCTACAATGAACAAGGCGAGTGCAAAGCCCAGCGTTGGCGAGCCCGGGCACTGCTGTGTGTGCACACATGGGCTGACAAGGAGAAGGGCACCAGCAGGCAAACCCAAAATGCTGTCAAAGGAAGATTTGGGGAGGTAAAGGTGGCGTCATGCTGCTGCAACCCACAAGATCTTGCAGAACCCCTGGGGTCCTGGCCCTGCCCACCAGCATCCCCTGAGCGGTAAAAATAGACATCATACAGCATCCTGGCATGGCTGGGTGGCCGTGATGGCAATGGGAGGGCACAGAGCAAAAGGACCCCATGGCTGGGACAGGGGCCAAGTCTGGTGGCACTGGGGAGGATGACAAGTCTGGTGGCATTGGGACACAGTGACATGCCCCTGGTGAAGAGCCTCACGGAGAGTTACACAACGCCGGCCCGGCCGCCCTTGGCTGTGTGCGCCGTGCATGCTCCTATCGACACGGCCCCGGTCGCCCTCCGACATCCCCGCGGGCAAAGAGCTCTGCAAGTGGCATAAATGCAAGTGCACGTGAGCAGGGGACCTGCTCCAGCCCCCCTCTCAAACCCTGGACCTCCTGCAGGGCTCAGCAGCCTCGCACCAGCATCCCACTGTCCCCTGGCTCGGCTGTGCCGATGGCAGGGGGTCAGGAGGGCTGGGATGGTGCTGTGTGGAGCAGGGGGAACAGGGCGGGCACCCATCCCCAGCATCCTGCTGGGAAAATACAGTGGCTAAGGCACTGCATGGCTCCCACCCAGGGACTTTTAGGATGTGAAAGGCCAGCCAGAAGGATGCAACAAATTCAAACCTGGGGGGCGTGATAGCAGATAAGGGCAAGGCAGTAAGCACTGTAGACAAAGATTTGGTTCTTTGGTCTTGCCACTTAATGAGGTCTCTGACCCAAAACCACCTTCAAGCCTATTCCAGCAGAGGAAGAAAAATCACTCTTTTTCTGTTGGAGGGGAAAAACACTTGCCAGTCCCATAGGCAGCAAGGAGCTCTCCCCTCAGCACAAGAGTGGGATGAAGCAGGGATGCTTTTGTCCATAGAGATGGGGAAACTGAGGCACAGTGACTGGAGGGGCCTGAGCGTGGGGACTGGCAGCAGCCCTTGTCACCGCCTTCCCCCCTGCCTGGCCTGGCCCCAGGTCGAGATATTTATAAAGCCGATAAGGGAGCAGAAAGAATTTTCCAAACGCCGAAGTTACGTAACCTCTCCTCGCCCTCCACGGACATCGTCTGTAATTATAGGCTTGGGATGGCGTGGTGGGGCTGGTGGAGGACACCACAGCCATGGTCACCCCAAAGGGCTTCACCCTTCTCTCCCTCATCACAGCAGGTCCCCAGCACCAGGCACCAGCCTGTGTCACCGTGTCACCCTGTGGAATGCCATCCCTGACGGACCCTGATGGTTTTGTGGCCAGTCTCCTCATCCTGTGTAGGGGACCCCAAGTTTTTGTCTGGGTTCTGCATGGCTGATCCCCCCCAGGGTGTGCACACCCCTGCAGCCCATCCCAGCACATGCTGGGTCTCATATCAGATGACAACCTGAGCACAGCCGACATTGCCATGGTGACTGTCGATGGCTGCTGCTGGGAGGACTCGTGTGGAGGTGCTGCACCAGCACCTGCCCCCCAAACTGCTGACCCCCACCCCAGAGACTGCAGGTACCCCCTGCCCTCCACCAGCCCCACTTCCACCACTCTTTATCCCATTACACCCCACAGGGAACTTCCAAACCCTTCTCCATCGCCTCACGGCTGCCTCCAACTCCACCAGCTCTGCCTCAGTTTCCCCAGCCCTGTGCTTGCTGCCCCAGGAGAGGATGGAGTCCCTTCCCTGGGATATTTTTCCCTCGCCCAACTTTGGCCAAGGCTGCAGAGTTGGAGGGATGCTGAGCGAAGGCTCTGTCGCTGTGGCAACCCGCGGCGGCCGTCTCCAGGCGACCGCCCAGGGATGCTGCAGAGATGCTCTGGAGGCAGAGCGAGAGGGACCAGGGCGGTGGGGGATGTATCCATAGGGATGCCACCCCCTACCCAAACCACAGCCTGGATCTTTGTAACAGGGTGTTAAAACACCCTGAAGAGAGCCACCGATTTGACTCAGGCAGCTGGCTGAGCACTGACAAGCTCATGGCAGCACAGGCTGGCTGGTGGGAATACCGGCAGGATGCTCCCGGGTGGGAGCAGGGCCACTCCGCTTCCAGGGACACCTGCAGAGCTGTGGAAATCATTGTTGGAAATAAGCCCGTTAGCTTCTTAACCCTCATTAAGCAGCTTAGGGGGGACACGCGCCATCCTACGCAAACCCGGAGGCGGAGAAGGCCCTTGCCAGGGCGAAGGGGTGACGGGATTTCAGTGGGTGCGGCGGGGGTGGCACGGGGGGCACGGCCCCGTCCCTGCCCTCGGCGAGCCGCGCTCCTGCATCCAGCCCCTCTGTTGCTCCTTGCCAGCCGGGCCCATCGGCAGCACCCGACAGCGCTGAGCAGCGGGCAGGGATGGCGATGATGGGATGTCACACCCGTGTGACGAGTGTGGGAGGTCTCAGCCGCAGCCCCGCCGGCGGGGGGAGCGGGGTGGCGGCGGCAGCGCGGGGCGATGGCCCGGCCAGCGCCCGGCACCGCTGCTGCGGGACGGAGCGGGACGTTTCTAATCGCTCCGCTTGGAAACGCTCCCGTTTTTACATTTGTTAAATTAAAGGATGTCAGCGTCTGATGCCAAGCCCAAGCTCCCTCGGAAATTTAAACTAATGACAGCGAGGAAAATGAGCTGAAACCAGAGCACAGGCGCTCCCACGTTATCCAGCCGCACCAGCCATCTCTGTGGCGGGGTTTACATGGCAGATTGCAAAGCACCAACCACCACAAAGAGCTCAACTTTCTGCCCCAAAATCCAACCTTGCCCACTCAGCTCGGTCAGAAGGTGCATTGGTGGCACCTGGCCGAGCCAGGCTGCTGTGCTGGGGTCCCCAGAGACCCCCATCCTCCTCCAGCCTCTCAAAGGGCAAATACCTCTCTCTTTCCAGGACACCGCTGCCCTGGGCAGTGGGGTTTATCAGCACGGGGTGGAAGTGGGGGAGCAGCAGAGTGGCGAGTGCGATGTCCGGATTTCTCCAGCTCTGACGATTCCTACAGCCGGCTCCATCCTGCCTGGCCCTGTGCCAGCAGGCAGGGGGGTCCTGGCAGAGCGCGGGGGCTGCCGCCGTCACACGGCCCCTCGCTGCCCCTCTTCTCCACGGAAATACCTGGGCTCAGGCGAGGGCTTCGCTCCCGGCGCTCTCCAGGCTCCGCTGGGGTGGTTTTGTGCTGCAGCTGAGTAAAACCACAGAGTGGTGGTTGTCTTTTTTTTTTTTTTTTCCTTTTATAATTTTCTCGGCGAGATAAAATTAAACAAACAAGCCCTTCTGGGAGCAGCACGAGGAAGGGAGCCTGCTTCCCTACAGATGTGCGTGTCCTCAGCTATTACAACCACCGAATTAAGCTTTCCCTGTGGCTGGGACATTTGCACAATCCCACTCGTTCGCCTCCTGCGGTTTCACTGGTAGGAGACTGGCTCACTCTGCAGCCTCCCTCCCCGTGAGGTCATTACCCAAACACCTATTTTTCACAAAAACATTGAGAATGTTGGTTTTTTTTCCTGACCTCACCATCTTGCCATCAAACTAGAGTGGTTTGGAGTGCGAGGCTGGGAGTGCTCAGCAAAGCAGAACATGCTGAGGAGAATAGAATAGAATAGAATAGAATAGAATAGAATAGAATAGAATAGAATAGAATAGAATAGAATAGAATAGAATAGAATAGAATAGAATAGAATAGAATAGAATAGAATAGAATAGAATAGAATAGGAAATAATAGAATAAAGATGCAGCCAGACATTCCTCAGGGGATGGGGCTGCAGAGGAGGGGGAACACTGTGGGTCAGGAGGGGAGCAGGGTCCCCCAGCTGCACTCCAAGCCCCGTCTGCATCCCTCAAACCCCAGAAGGAGCAGTCATGGCATAAGACTTGCGAACACACCTAAACTTCCCAGCTTCATCTGCCTCGGGAGCCAGCACAGAAGCGTTGCCATAGATTTGAGGACCACCGGTGGGTTTTGCAGCACAATCTGGACCACGGATCTATGCAAATCCCCAAGGCAGAAGTCTTTATGGAGGCATATGACAACCGAAAAAGAATAGCGCTCAGTGCTCTACTCCCACACGCCACCCCCCAACTTCACCATCATTTAAATCAGTCTTAAGTTGGAAGAATTCAAATCAACACTGTCGTCACAGAGCCAAGCAGAGAGGTGACACAACTTGGATGCTGCCAGGGAAATTGCCCCCCTGAGACTCCAAACTCATCAGCCCATCACTTTTTTTGAAACCCCATCGAGGAAAACAAATTAACTGGCAACTCGCTGCCCCCAGCCCTCCATTGCCTCTGGCCAGGGCTGCTGGAGAGGTTTCCAACCAACCTTCCCCCTGGGATCAACAGGAGGGGGACCGGTGGGGGGAAAAAATATCCAAGACACGCTGTTGAGGCTAGAGAGCCACAGTTGGAAAAGAAATCAAAGCTCCTAAAGAGAGAGATGCCAAGGAGATATGTTGTTCCCAAGAGAAACAGGACATTCCTCTCCCAGGGGGAGAAAAGGAGGAGGAGGGCTCGTGCCACCTCTTTCAGCTCCCTGGCATAGGTGCTCAGCGGTCTGGGCACAGCTTGTCCCCGCTGTGCCACGCTGCAGACACAGATGGCATCGCAGCTACTGATTTTTTTTTCGTGCGTTTTGTTGGGGTTTTTTACCCCAAAAGCACATTTTCCATTTGGGGGAAAGGTTGCTGGCAACCAGGCAGATGTGGAGCCGCTCTTTGGGCTCCTGGAGAGCACCCTGCCTTCCTGCACCGCACAGAATCATTTGGGTTGGAAAAGGTCTCTAAGATCACCCAGCCCAACTGTTAATCCAGCACTGCTGTGGCCACCACTAACCCATGTGCCCAAGTGCCTCATCTACACGTCCTTTAACCATGTGCCCAGACCCGCTGCTGTCTCAGGGACATGACTTGGCATCAGCAGAATCCTCAGGGCTCTTATGGAAGTCAGAAAGAGAAGAAGCTGCGGGGAAAAATGTGTATTTTGCTATTGCCACAAACACCAAAATCAAGTCCTGGCTCAGTCCAGAGGGAGAAGGATCATCAGGTTAGATTTTCCTTGCAAAACATGTTTGAGTTACACAAGCAAAGGGATCAGGCTGGATGCAAGTAGGTGAGATCATCTCAGCGCAGTCCTGGTTGATCCCCTGAAACCACCCAGTTTGGCTGGTTCAGCATAATTCCTGCAGCAAACTTCCTGCAGGAAGTTTTATACCTGTGCCCTTGGGCTAAGCCTTGACAGCATCCTTCACTGGGAACAAGCTACCTGCCTCCCGAAGGCAACACCTGGGGATGCTGGAAGGAGAGGAGGGCGGCAGCAGAGCTGGCCTGGCTATAAATAATTCCATGGAAAGGAAACAGAAGAAAAAGCAGCAAACACAAACCAATAAATCCAGGGAGATGTGTTCAGCTGCAGGCACTCGGTGTGAACAGCTCCTTGTGCTCCATGTGATCCCATAGATTCAGGCACAAGAGAAAATGGGATCCATTGCAGCTCAACAGAGCAGGATGCAGCCCAGATATCACCTTTCCATGAGAAACGCATGGAAGCCAACCCAGAGCCCTGTGTGCAGGATGCAACACATGGCTCCTGGCAAGACCTCATCCACTCTGCTCCATTAGAAAAGATAAATTTGAGAAAGGGGAGAGTTAAATTAAGGAGAGTTAAATTACAGAGAGTTAAATTAAGATGCCTGTTGGACCATGTTAACACAGAGCTGGCCTGGCTCCTGGTGCCACCGACACTGAACACGCAGCAATCCCATCCCCAGCAAGCTGGGAAATAGCCTGTGTTTAAGGCAATCATTATTTGCAATCTGTGATCCCAGAGAAAAGGGCAGAAAAAGCAACTTCTCATTTTCACCAATAAAAGAAGAATTGCAGAAGCTCAGCAAGCACAGTGGCCAGCAGGTCACAACCAGCAGTGCCGGAGTGATTCATCCTAAATGAGCCAGATTTAGTCAAACTAGCCTAGAATAAGCCAGGGAAACAGCCCAGAGTTTTCCCTGTTGGTACCTGCCAGTTATTCACCCATGGAAGCGACAGGGCCAGCAAAGAGGAGACAGAGCAACATCATCCCCACCACTGCTGTCCCCTCCAGCTCCAGGATAATCAGTGAAAAGCTTCAATCCCAGCTCCCACACCTGGATATCGCACAAAAGCCCATTAGAGAGGGTTTTATTTTTTCCCTCTTTTCCCAGCCTGTCTTCCCAGAGCGCATCAGTTCCCAAAGGTGCTGGAGGACCCAGGGACCAAGCACTGCAGCACCCACAGGACTGGTTATTCCCATAAAACCATCTGAGCAGCTTCAGTTTGGCTTGTGTGTAACTTATTATTAAAGCTGAGCAAATAATTCAGGGCAAGAGCTCCAGGAGCAATGTTTCGCCTTTTCATTTTCTGCTCTCGAGCTGTCTGCAGTTTTCCCAGAGCTCGGGGATGATTTAAAGACCTGTCTCCGGACGGGAGCGTCTCGCTGTGACGCCGGCTCCGAGTGTTTGATGGCCCGGATTTCACGTGCGCGTTCGAGGACACGCCGGACACATAAGGATGGATGAGCCTTTCCTGGTACCCTAATTAGACGAGCAGCATTTGCAAGTGGGTTTTGGGGACTTTTTTCCTGTGTCGGAGACCTGCAAACACTTCACGCAGAGTTAACGACTGCCCGTTCGTTAGGCAGGGCTCGACGAGAGCTTTGCTTTGTGGCGCATCATTTTCCAGTCAGTGGTGCCATCCTGGACACGAGATTTCCTTGGAACATCTCAATCCCAGCTCCTCTTGACAACCCAGACCACTACGGATATGGGAAAGGAGGATGGGGCCATGGGCAGAGCCTTGGGGCTGTCAGGCTGTGATGGCTCCGACCTTCCAGCACTGCAGCCATCCCAGGAATTTGCTTCCTCATTAGTGGAAAGGTTAGGGAGAAGGGATCGGCTCTGTGCAAACTCCCTGTGGTGCTCGCGTGACGCAGGCTGGCAAAGGCAGCTCACCCCGGTGCTCAGGCAAGTGCCAGCCGACAGAAAAGCAGGGAAGGGAGAGCCACATTCCCAGGCTGCGGAGCCTAAATCAGAGGTCCCCATACTTGGAGTAGAGCCTGTCCCCCCCACACCGTCTGCCTGTCCCTGGGAAGCCCATCTGTCCTCAAGGCCACATGAAATGCTGACTCCAACTGCCTCCACCCTTTTCCTGGAGGAAAGGGCTGTTGTCACCTGCTGCTGTGACCCCAGACACTCATCAGAGAAGCTGAAGGGGCTGGGAAAGGGACACACCTCCTGAAGCCGCAGTGGAAGAGTTGACATCGAGGACAACCCTGTCTTCTTTAAGGACTTGGCCCTGGAGAAAGGTTTGGGCTCCCAGGATTGGGCCAGGCAGCCGCTGTGCCTTGGTTTGTTGCTTTCAGCACAGTGCCATTGACATTCCACTGTAAGACCCCTCAGAGCAGCTCATGTGCTGGACAGAAGGAGCCATTTAATGGCCCCCAGCACCTGAAAGGGGCCAGGGACACTTTGGGGCCATCCCAGGTTACCAAGCCTGGGGCTCCATTAGTCCCTGCTGGAAACCCCTCTCCGGCCGAACAGCTTTCTCCTCGCATTGCGTAATTGCACTTTGTCGAGCAGACCCAGCCTCTGGCAATACATTTTCTCCAGCCTTGCTGCTCTCCTGCAACATTTCCCTTATTCCTTTTGCTCTCTCTGGACAGTTGCTGAAACACGTGGAGAGGGAGAGGAGAGAAAAACCCAATGCTTGTCCCGCCCATAAAGCAAAACCCCGGATGGCAAAAGGGCGGAAAAAAGCAGGGAGTGGTGTCAGGTGCCTCTGCCCAGTCCATGCCCTCCCAGTTTGCCTGTGGGGGTTTGACAAAAGTGCTTTTTGGCTGACAAAATGATTACAGGGTGCCGAGACACTAAGTTGCACATCGGTTTCTTTCCTGCATTTCAAGCAGGGCAAGGACACGGCTGCAAAAGCAGCTGCACTTCTGGAAGGGTCACAGTGCTGGGGGTGAGGGAGGGGGAATTTGGAAAGAGGAGGAAGGAGAGATATTTTCTGCCTGGGAAAAAAGCAAGGAGAGAGCAGGTGGGAGTGTGCATGAGAGAAGCCGAAGGTAGGTGATGCTGAAGATCCGTGATGGGATGGGGTTGGGTTTGGGAGGATGCTGGTGGCGGGGTCTGGACCAGCGCAAAGTGGGGAAGGGAGAAGCTGCAGCCGCTGGCTCCTGAGCAGGGTCACATCCTGTGGCCTTGCTACGAGGTGGGGCAGCGGCGCCACTGGCAGAGAGAGCAGGGTGCGTTCAGCTCCCGATGGGAATACGGACTGCGCGGGGCAGAGCGAGGTGCCCGGGGCGCACTCGGACTCGCCGTGCCTGCAGGCAGTGGGTGCTGGGCAGCGAGGAGGAGGAGAGGAGGATTTCAGCTCCCAACTCAATCTGTTGGAGAACTTGGCCTGCTCCCCGTCAAGCTGAAAATAGCACACGTGTAAGGACGTGCACGCAGTGCTGGCTGTGTCCTCGCCGAGCGCTTCCTTCCTGCTGCGCTCCACGCAGCGCCCCGGCCTCCGCCTGTGCCTCCGGCGCCCCGCAGCCCCCCGAGCCCCCCACGGGGGACAAGGCTGGGGCGAGGCGCTCCTTAGAGCATCCTTATGCCACAAATCAGGGCCAGTGCATAGATGCGAGATCCTTTCACCTTCAGCTGCTTTTCACATGTACCACGAGGTCCGTCCGGCGGCGGCTTCCCCGCCGTTATCATCTGGAGCGGGCGAGGCTGAGCGCGGCTCACGGCGGGAGCCGAGCTTTATTAGAAACAGGCATCTGGCTTCAGCCCTCCCTGCAGCCCCCGGCTCAGGCTTGGGATCGGGATGGGGCAGAGAGCACGCACGAGTGCCCAGGCAGCAGGCAGGGAACTTCCACGAGTCCCCAGTTTTTCTCCTGATTTTATCTCCGAGCTTATTACTGGCGATGGGAGAATAAAGCCCTGGTGCTCCGCTGCAGGAGCACGTGCTGCCCGGCCGGGGTCGAGCCCCAGCCCTCGGAGGGACGGGGAGCCAGCAGAGCGTGCTGCAAGCTGGAGGATGGAGATAACCCTGGCAGCAGCCAGAGCTGATTCCTGCAGCGGAGAAGGAAGAAAAGAGGCTGAGCTCCCCATGGACAGCAGGCACAGGAATAATGGGAGAGCTTTGTCGGGACATCGCGGCAGCTCTGAGCACAGCTTGTGCAAAGTGCTGCTCCTCTCCCATCCCTGCTGGGAATACCCCCACAGAAATGTTCCCCTAAAGGGCAAGTACCCCGGGATGGAGGAAATACAGGAAGGAGCCTTATGGGGCCATGACTGGCTGATCTAGGAAGTGCAAAAAGCAAGTAACACCGGGGCGGGGGAGGATATACAGGTGATCCACATGGAGCTTGGTGTATGGAAGAGGGCACTGTCAGAAACACACAGGCTGCTCTGTGCTCAGTGCAGTCAGGGTGATCTATACACAGATTGTGGGGGGATTCCCTGTGCAGCAGGAGCCAGCAGCCCTCCAGCTTCCAGGATGTCCCATGTCCCACAGCATGGCTCCACAGCAGCACCCAGCAGGACGGACACTGCCTTGTGAGAATACATTTCTTCCCCCAAATCTCCACTCTGCCAGGGTTCTGCTTTATGCCAACAGCTGCCTCATGGTGCAGCGCTTGGCTGGGGATAGTGGCAGGACACCAGGGAATATCAGTAGCTGGGCAGGGACCAAGACCACACGCACAGCACACCAGATCTGCACCTGGGCATGGCCAAAACCTCTCTGCTTCCCAAAACCCTCTGAGGAGCAGCGTTAGCCAGCGTGTGGTATCAGCTCTCCTGAAACAAAGCCATTGTGGTTGAGGCAGGATCCTTATTAATTCTTTCCTCTCTTTAATTTCCATTTTTTTCTCAGTTCCCTTTCCTATTGCTCAAGCAGGGCTTGGGTAGGGCCCTGCTGCTGCCAGCCTGTGTCCCTGTGGCATGGTGCCACCAGTGCTATCGCTCTGTGACACGGGGATGTGATGGGTGGCTGCATTTGGGGTCGATGGTGAGATCGGGGGCATGCAAAGGGAAAGAAGCCATGGATGGAGCAGAGAGCCCCAGATGGAGGGGAAGGGGAGGGTGGGGAGCACCGAAATAATGCCCCATCAGCACCAGGTAGTGGACTGGGGGGGATGCATGGGTGGGTCCCAGCCCCATCCACCAACCAGCTGGGGGGATGGAGACAGGAAACTGCCACTTACTGAAACAGCTTCGGTGAAACATCCCAACTTCTCCCCAGACACCATTCCTAGGGATGGACCACAGGGAAAAGGGTGGGACAGGACATCCTCAGCACCCACAAAATACAGCGATCTCCTTTCCCACCTCTGCCAGAACCACCTTCCTCAGCCACCCATCACCAACACACCCCCCTCCATCGCCTTCATCCCCCAGGACCCTGAAAAGCACCGTTTTCCCCATTCCACTCCACATCCATCACTCCTGCAGTCCCCTCCAGCACCAGCCCTGCAGCACTGATTGCCATTGGTGCCATCAGCATGTCCCCAGCTCCCAGGAGACCCTAGGCAGGGGCCAGCACACGGAGCCTGGATGGCTCCAGGGCCTCCCGCGGTGCCCCCTCGCCCGCTGTTACATAAACGCCTGGGCCCGGGACTGTTTGTGTTTGTGCTGCCTTCAGCACTGTGCTCCTCAACCCTATTTGCATAACAAATAATTAATAATAATTAATGACTGGGAGAACGGTGTGGGCTGCCAGATTGTGCTAATTAGCGAACAAACGCCATTGCACAAGCGAAGGCAGGCATCACACGGCCCCGTGTCCTCACCGAGTGTGGGGACACGATGGGGACAATGTCCTGTGTGACTCTTGGCCCTTTTGGGGAGGGGGAAGAGGAGGAGGAGCAGGAGGAGGCAGCGCTGTGGGTGGTGGTGGGATGGGTCATTGGTGCTCCCGGGTGGGTGCCTCGGCGTGGCCCCGCTCCGTGCCCGCACACGTGGATCCCACAGCATCCCGCACCCGGCTTTCTCCGTGCCCTTATTAGAGCCTGGGACAACACTGCTTAATTGTCAGGCGATGGCACCGCTCCACATCATTAACGAGCAAACCAGCACCAGCTCATTAAGGCAAAGCCTTTGCTCTGGCAGCTCTGCAGCCAAATCGTTCTGGGGACACTCTGACCACAAGGCCCCTTGCGGGTGGCACCTCCTCACAGCACCAAAAATTTCCCCCTGTGCCACTGATGCTGGAAAACAAGGAGCAGCGAGGATGTGAGTGATGGGGTGGCCTGTTTGGTCAGCCAAACCCAGACCCAGCCTCTGCCTGGACCTCACACACCTGCAGCTGCCTGGGGGACTGTGAACATGGAGCATGAAAGGGAGGGGAAAGAGGAAAATGAGAGGGGAAAGGGGAAAAGGAGAGAGAAAAGGAAAATAGGAGAAAGAAGAAGTAAAGGGGAAGAGACAGAGAAGAGAGGAGGCAAAAGAAGAAAGCAAAGAGGGAAGAAAGGGGAAGGGGAAGGGGA
>VXBT01004383.1:225281-268006 GCA_013400235.1 Oriolus oriolus
GAAAGGAAAGGAAAGGAAAGGAAAGGAAAGGAAAGGAAAGGAAAGGAAAGGAAAGGAAAGGAAAGGAAAGGAAAGGAAAGGAAAGGAAATCAGGTTCTCTTGCGTTAGATCTGCTCAAGCGCTGACTGCTGGTCACACACAGGAGCAGTGGAATGCTGGAGCAAGCAATGGCCAAAGCTTGCAGATCCGTGTGGCCAGAGCCAGCCTGGGAGCAGGGTGCCTTCCTCCCTGGGAGAGGAAGGGATGAAGCAGAGCAAAGCCCTCTCTCACTCCCCTCCACGAAACTCTGCAGGTCCAGTTCACTTTCCCTAATCCCTGCAGTGTCCCAGACCAGCCTTGGATGCCAGCAGTGCTCCAGGGCTGCTCGGCCTCGCTCCCACTGCAGCTCCAAAGCAGCCCCTGCTCTACCCTGCCAGCAGAGCAGAGTGGGGTGCAACTACACTTCACTACCTCTCCTCTCTCGCTGTAATTCCTTTGCTCCGCTGAATTGCTTCCCCTTCAGCACCACACATAATCCATTGCACTGTAATTACATGGGAATTTTAATATCTGATGTATTTATAAGATGCACTTAATTCATCAGCCCCTTTAACCACACTGTCATTCCAGCCTTCAGCACGGTGGGAAGGATGACTCGCTGTCAGATGGAGATTAGCTGGCCCATGTGTGTAACAAGCTGGAGGGTGTTCTCAGCCCAGCTGAGAGCCTCACTGCCAGGTCCCACCCTGGCTGGGGAGCAGGGTCCCACCATGCCAGGTGCCCCAACCCCCCAGGGGATTGTGCCAGGGCTCCCCTGTGCTGCACAGAGACAAAGGGCAGCATGCTCCAGAGACTTTTCCCAAACATTTGAATCATCCAACAGGTCCAAATTTGGCAGAAATGAAGGGCCTGTGCTGGGGTGAGTTTCATCCTTACAGCCCAAGCACTGGGGGTTCCTCAAAGGGCTCCCCAAGGTGAGGGATGCACATTTGGATCCTTCCAAATACAGTAAGAAAGTAGCCACTACTGAAGGCTTATTTTTTCCTGGCATTTGTTTTGGTGGCTCCTTTCCAGCCGCGTCCTAAAAGGGAACCAAAGGCCTTTGAGCCTCTTGCAGTGAGCACAATGCAATGATTTTCCCAGCCTGGGCAGGAGGGATGAGCTCACTGACGCCCTCGGTTGTCCCCGGCTTCAGGGTGCGGGGTCCCTGTGCCGAGCACGGCGCGCGCTGCGGCTCCTCAGGGTGCCCAGGAGGGCAGTGGACTCAGCAGAACGCTGCGGGTGGCTGGGCTCCATCCCACCAAGCCCTGGGAGAAATGCCAGCTGAGCCTGGGAACGAGGGGCAAAGGGGCAGAGAAAGGGGTGGCCTCGCCGGCTCGGTCCCTGGGGGCACCCTGGCTCTCGCTGATGGATGACACCACAGATTTCACACTGGGGTCACACTGGGTTTTCCCACAGCCCTGCAGTGACACCCACGCTGCCCTGCCAGGCACCCCTGTGGGCAGGTGGCACTCACAGGTGGTGGCATTGCCCCCACCTCAGCACTGGCCATGAAGCACCACGGAGGCACAGCCCAGCTGCCAGTGGCACTGAATGACCCCGCACGAGCGGGACGGGCCAGGGACCCACCAGGTCCCCTCAACACCAGGTGACCCTTGGGACACAAACCCTCCTCCTGCTTCCAGCAAGCTGTGCTGGAGCAGAGCCGTGCCAGAGTGGGACTGTGATGACATTTCAGCTGGAGAGGGACCTCCAGCAAGTACCACCCTGAGCCCCAGGGCTGCTATCAGCACCCTGAGCCCACCCACAGCCCTCAGGCTCCCAGGGCTGGGTCAGATCCCAGGTGCACCCCGGCAATTGGCAGTGGTCAGGCACGGTGACACACTGGTGACACATTGGTGACACACTGGTCCCCCGCCAGACCACGGCCTCGGCACAAGCTGGCAGTGAGGTCTCTCCCCACGGCTCCCTGATCCGGCACCCTGTGCCTCCCTGGGAACACAAGCTTCACCCCGTGCCCCATGTCGTGTCACACACTCCAGAGCTGCACCTCCCTGCCAGACTGCCCAGAGATGTGCCAGCCCCGAGCGGGGACACCAGCTCTGGCGGCAAAGCATGGGCTGAGCTGGGGCATCTCCAACCCAGGGTTATCCGAGGAGCTGGTAATTTCCCATCCCCTCCCCATCCCTGGTACGTGCTCCCCACGGGATGTCACGGCCTCCTGCCTCAGTTTCCCCACCTGCACGGTGCTCTCCGAGAGGGTAGGAACAGGACCGTGGTTGGCAGGGGGTGCAGCAGGCTCTCCAACCTGACCTCTGGCTTAGGACCAGGGCAGGGCCCTCTCTCTTCTCCCCGTTCCCAACCCCTCCTCCCACAGGGTGCTGCCACCCAGGGGGAATTTCGGCCCCCAAGGTCACTGACAGAAGGGGCTGGGGGCAGACACCCAAACCTCAAGCCCAGCCAGGCTCTGCCAACCACCCCCTCCAGGCCCTGGCCGCTCCTTGAAGCTCAGCTACTCCGCAGGTGTCCCCCTCCCTCCCCGCTGTCCCCAAAAAGCAGATATCCAGGGAGATGGGCTCGGCGCTGCAGCTCTGCCGGTGGCACTGGCGCTGAGCGGAGCAGACACTGCAGCACCGCCGTTACGTAAGCCCGAGCCAGCTCCGGGGATGTAGGACACCGGGGTTATCCCCCGGCCCCCCGGGGCTGCCACCCCCGCCCCGCCCCAGCCGCGGGGCTCCCGGAGCCTGGGGGAAAACCCCTCCAGCTCAGCCCACACCGCAAGGGCTGCACGGGGGGCTGGGGTGGCCCTGGGGTTGCTGTGGCCCTGCCATGGGGCACACGGTGGCGGCACGGGGGTGGCAGTGCGGGGACAGGAGGGTTGGGCCGCTGTGGGGCAGGGAATGGGGCGAGCGGCGGGGTGGGATGGGGCTAGGAGGCAGCGGGTGCTGCACCCACATCCCACTCAGTCCTTCTGGACTCTCCAGGGCTCAGCCGTGCAGGTGAGAGCTCAGGGAAGGAGCCAGGTCGTCAGGTTGTGACTCCCGGGCTGTGCCTCCCTCGGGGTGACTCACGGAGCAGGATGGACACGGCCAGGGCAAAGGATCCAGCCCTGATCCCAGCCTGCTACATCTATATCCCCATCCTCACAAATCTGAGGGGTCAGCATCCCCGAGGACAGCCTTCCCGGGGTCAGCATCCCCGTAACACCATCCCTGCGATCAGCCTCCTCAGGATCAGCACCCCTGGAACAGCATCCCAGAGAAGTGCATCCCTGGTGCCTCCAGTACAAGCTGGGGAGCCAGGATCAGGGTTTCCCAGAGCTGAAGGGAAGATCCTTCCCCTGCGGGACAGCCCCGACATCACCTGCTCTGCATCCCTGCCGGGAAATGGACGTGAGGGATGGCACAGCCGGCATCACCCGCATCGCCCATCCCCAAACACCCGTCCCCTGTGCCGGGGGCAAGTGGGCAGGCGGTGCTGGCAGCACCGGGGCTCCCCCAGGATCAACCTTATCCTGGCTAACAGACCATGGGGATCCTGGCAGCATCCCCTGCCTCGGTGCGGGATGGGGACCCCACGGCCCCACAGTTACATGACTTCTCTCAGGCTTTCTGTCAGGCCCGTTCTGGATCTGGCCATTTCTGCTTTGGGATGTCAGCGGGGAAAAAAAAGCCCAGGCTAAAGCTCCCAGCAATGGGAGATACCAGAGCAAGAAATTAATGTTAATTAATTCATAATGACGCTGAGATAGTGATACCAGATGCTTCAAAAGTCCAACGGGGGAATCTGAAAGAGCTTTGCGAGAAATCCGTCGCCCACCGGCAGTCCTGCCTCGCTGCGAGCTGGGAACGAGGGAGTGAGCTGGGAACCGGGATCAAGCTGGGACTGGAGGACCAAGCTAGAACTAAGGAACAAGCTGGGAACGAGTCAGGAATGGTGAAAGAGGGGCACGTCCCTGTGGGGTGACAAGCCCACAGTCACCCAGAGCTGTGGAGAGCAGCACTGGGGCCCCCCTGCCACTTGCCACCACACTCCCCCCACCTTCCTGCCTTCTACCCCAACTCAGAAGCTGGAGTGGAGCCGGAGTGAGAAGACACCCACCGTGCTCCACTCCCTGGGGCACAGGGGCTTCCTGAGCCCCTTAATGCTCATTTTTTCCTCTCCTTTCCTCCATTTCAGACACACCAGGTTCAGGGCAGGTGGTCGGGTGTGCACTGGGGCACTCAGGGGTCCGCAGGGGGATGGAGGGACAGGCTCATGATCTGAGACAGGGACGCAGGTCCTTTGCCAACCAGTGTCCCCACACTTGGAGGACAATTTCTCCCTCCTCAGCCATGTGAGCCAGCCCTTGCCCTGCTCTGCCAAACCCAGCCCAGGCTGGACTTTAGCCAAGAGGTGCAAAACATCCTAGAAAGGGGTTTGAGCCCGGTGCCACCTCCCCAGGGCTGGGGACCCTGGAGCCAGCGCCAGGAAGGGTGCAACCATGAACTCTGCAAAAACCCCTGGGCTTGGAGCTGTTTGCCCTGACAGGGGGGATTATGCTCCTTCCCACAGTGACACAAACGCACCTGCACCCAGAGGGGACCCTCAGAACAGGGACTAAGCGGGGTGGCTGAGGCCATGCAGGGCCTAGAGCAGGGTGGCACGGCCGGGGCACGGCGCTGCCATCACTGCTTACATAAGGTGCCCCCTCCAAGTGCCACACACCCAAGCGGTGACAGGAGAGCGGGGCGGATCCACCCCTCCAGCAACTCCTCACAGGGACAGCGCTCCCACTCTTTCTGGAGACAGCACCCCCAAAACTGCCAACCCGCCCTCCTTCCCCCTTGCACAGAGGTCGGGTGAGGCTCCCGTTTCTCTCAAGCACATTCACACCCTAAAAGCCCCTAAAAGCTGAGAGGAATTGGGTGGAAATGCGGGGTTTAAGCTCACGGTGCAGTTCCCCCGACAGCTCCTCCGAAGTTTACCCGCAGCAGGGACGGTTTCTACGGCGCTGCCGGTGAAGCCGCCCCAGCAAGCGGGGAGAGGGAAAAACCCCACTGGGAGCACCACGGAAAACCACAGAGCACCACAGCACCACAGCCGAGGCAACACCAAAATCCCACCCCAGCTGCTCCCGAGGGATTTGCCATAAACCCCCGGGTCATTCCAGGGCTAAGGAAAAAACTACTTTGACTTCACAGGTAAAGCAACTCTTTTGGGTAAAGAGCAGTAGAGGCAAAACAGGATTTCAAAGTGTGTTTTGGATCAGAGGCAAGAAATAAAGTGGCCTTTACGGTGCCTTCCCCAGCAAAGCCGGAGCTTTATTAAGCTTATCTGGCATGGATGGGAATGCTCGCTGTTATTCCAGGCCTGAAAAGAGCAGGCAAGGATTTTTCTTTTTTTAATTTTTTTTTTTTTTAGTCTTGTTTTCATTATTTTCTCATGGCTTCATTGCTTTGTGCTCACACAAAGGGAATTTCACCTGCTGTTCCAAACAAAAGGCCCTGGAAAGTTTTGTGGAGAAGGGGATGAGGGGAAGAAGGTTTATGGAAGCAAAACGAGTTGTTGCAGGGTTTGTTGTGCATTTTTTTTCACAGTGACCTGTAAAACACCTTCTTGCTTGCAGAAGACCTGGCACCGACACGCGAGTCCCCTGTCCCTACCAGTGTCACCCCTGGGATGGCAGTGGGAAGGTTTCAGAAACTGGGGTTGATCTGGGGTGCAGAGGGAAGGCAGCGGGATCTTTTTCATGGGGAAAGTCACGCCACGCTTTCTAAGAACAGGAAAGACAAAATCCAGCCCTCATTTGCTGACACCACAGCAAAACAGGTGGTTCAAAATCACAAGTGCAAGGGGGGGAGAAAAAAACCCTGTTTGGTGATTTTCTGCTCATAATCACTGCAAAACTGTCCGGGAATGCTGCTAAATACACACCATTTTCCCTTCTCACACTCTTTGCTCTATAATTAAGAGAGACTTCTAAAAATACAAACGGCCTCGAGCACCCAGTGAAGGCGTGCAGGTGCTGCTAACTGGAGGCACTTTAGTACAGCTCATTTTCTGGACAATTTTACTCGCCTGGCTCGTGCTCAGCGCCGATACTATTACAGTGATGCAATTATGCTGCTGCTGCTGCTGCTGCTGCTGCTGCCGCCGTGGTCGGCTCGCTCGGTTTTCTCCCTGCGCTTTGCAGTTCGCCTCCCAAGCCCCCCCAGCCCCGCAGCTCCTGGGCTCACCCCAAGCGTGTCCCCACCGGCGGGGCCCGGGGAGCTGGGGATAAGAGGGTCAGGCGGGTGTGTGTCACACCAACATGTGAATGAGTATCCATGTGTGGGCATCGAGGGGCATAACCCCGCGTGGGAATTGCCCAAAACAACCGGTGTGCAAAAGTTTTGGGTGAGGAAGCGAGCTGGCCGTGGGAAGCGAGCGGAGGGGAGCAGGAGCACGGAGAGGAACCCAAAAAGCAGCAGCAAACCCTCAGTGCTGGCTGGGCAGGGAGGGGGGCCCATGGCACTGGCACCGTGATGCCGCTTGGCAAAACATCCCCCCCAACCCTGGCATTTGGGGCACAGGGGAGAGGGGGAACTTCCCCCGTGGAGCTGCCGCTGCGAAACTTCCCGGTCTTATTTCTCCATTAGGGCTGCAATAGGTGGAAGTGATTGACTCACTATGAGACTGCTGTTTTTGCCTCTGACTTGGGATTAAGACGGAGCTGGAGGAGCGGAGGAGCCGTCGTCGGCAGGCACCGGAGCCGGCACTTACCTCTCACTGCATCCAGCCCCTCCGGCCGTGGGGCTGCAGCTCCTGGAGAGTTAGCTGGCAGGGGACCCCACATCCACTCGGGTTTCTCCCAGGACCGACGTTCGGCTGCTGCTTCTTAGGCACAGACCCAACCCCTCCATTCCAACCACAGGGAAAAAATATATATCTTCTTCCAAAAGAAAAAAAAGATTTTTAAAAAAAAAAAAGGAGAGAGATTTAAAAAAAAAAAAAACAAAAACAAACAACAAAACCACGCTTTTTTTCTTGGTTCGGTTTCCCCGCAGAGAAAAAAAAGAAAAATAGATAAATCCCAGCGACCAAGAGATCCAGACTCAGGTGAATTTAGCTTCAAACTCCCTCTGTGCTTTCAGAGCCTTCACCCTCAAATGGGCTCTGGAAGATGCTGGGGGACCCATCGTTGCCAAAGTGTCATCAAATATCCTTTGGGCTCAACTCCGCTCCTGCCCGGGGAGGGTGGACTTCTTCCCTTCTTCCCTGCTTGCTGCGTGCTGTGGAGTTGGCAGGGACCTGCCTGTTCCAGCCTCAGCGTGGAGGGTGGGTGGGTTGGTTGGTTGATGTGGGTTGGGTTTCTTTTTTTTTTTTTTTTTTTTTCTCGCCGCTATTGGTTTTCTTGCTATCTGATCCTGAGCGAGCGCTGCAGCTCGCCGCTTCCCTGCTTTTTTCCCCCCAGCTCCCAGGCTTTTGACAGGGAATGAAACACAGACACCCAGTGAGACAGGCTCCGGCTTCTACAAAGCTCCACTCCCTCCTGCTGCCTTTGTCCGCGAACAGCAACTCCTCCAACTCTGCCCGTAGACACGAGGGAACCTCTGCATCAGCACTTTCCTAATGGCTGCTTCGCCCCAGCCCTTCGGCCCTTCTTCTTCTTCTTCTTCTTCCTCGCTTCCTCTCCTCTACCTTGATGGCTTCCGCTTGCTTTTTCTAGCCCAGCCCCGGCTCCGACAAGCGCAGCCACAGGGAAGCAACAACCCTTTCCCGATGGATCCATCTCAGCTCCCCCGCGCCGGCGGCTGCGGTCGGGGGGTAGTGGCCCCGCAGTCCATCACTGTCCTTGCTGGGCACCTTCCATGAAAAATCGATGGTGGGGACAGCGTCCCTGAAGGCTTCACTTTGGGCTGGTTTAAGGGGCAGGGGGCTGCGTGTGTGGAGGGGAGCCGGGGGCAGAGGGAGGGCTGAGAATCGGAGCCACTTCTTTTTATTGCAGGCGGGGATTATTTTTATTTTTTTTTAAAGGTTGACTGGAGTCCAAGTTTGTTTCTTTGGTAGTGAGCATTATTTTAAGCTATTTGGGAGGCTCTGGGTGTCTCCAGGTCATCCTGTCCTTATAATAGCGAGGCCTTTTTGGAGAGGGTCAAAGTGAAACCTTGCTCCGGCAGCCTCTTTCCCCCGCGGAGGGGAGCGGGAGGCACGAGGATGCTGCAGTGGGCTCACAACCTCGGCTGGCTCCCAGCCAGAGGGAGATGCAAACCAGCCACCGTCTGTAATTTTTGCTACACTTCCTCCACACTCGGTCACCCTCGAGATCCCAGGGCTGCTGCCTGCTCCTTTTTTGGGGATTCACAGGCTTTGTTAAAAAAAAAAAGAAATCACAGCCAGGAGACCTCCAGCCTCGCCAGCGATGCTCGGCGCTGCTCAGCGTGGCTGTCACAAGGTGGCAGGTCACAGAGAAACTGTAAAGCCCCCCAGAATGCGGCACATGAAGAGGCTGCCTCCCCACCTGCCCTTTGGCAGGCTCTTCCTCACTCTTCCTTGTCTCCCACCACAAGTTTGGGATGAGCAGCTCCTCCCTCTCCCCTTCAACAGCATCCTGGAGCAGCGACTCTCCTGGTGCCCAGCTCCCATCCTCTCCCGACACGGAGATGGAGCATTGTTCCCTCACTGCTCCCAAACACCTCAAACTCCAGAGCGCCTCAGGGCAATGCTCCCAGTTCTGCCTCCACTCCCCTCTCCACACTGGCTTGTCCCTTCTCACCCCATTCCACAAAAACAGTGTTTCCTCAGAAACACTGAATTTTAACCAACACTGAAATCCTGGGGTGCAAAGCACTGCAGGGCCTTGCCCCAGTCCTGATGAATACTCAGTTAACAGCAAGGATTTGGGGTTTGCAGATCAGAGGGGACACCAGCTCACATACTGGGCATGGTGGTCTCATGCAAGACCACCCAGGGCCAACCCGACCCCAAAACACTGTTCCTTTCTGTCTGCCAGGCAGCCCCCCACACCCCAGTTTGCTCCTCCCTGATGCCTCCTCTCCGTTACCCCACCATGCTCATGGAAAGCTTCCTAAATCCCTCCCTGCCCCGATGCCCGGCCACAGGTGCCAGACCAAAGTTCCTTACACTCCCTTCAAAAACAGACACGATTAATGCACCCAAAGATTGGCTGCAGAGCTGGGGTGGGAGACTGGCCAGGGGCTAGGGGCACCCCTGGGGTGAGGGGAGCAGCTTCAGGGTCCCCAGTCCAAGACTGGGGCGGGCTGGGAGGGTTGGGTGGAGCTGGGCAGCCACAGCTGGCGAGGTTGGTGTTCCCATCACCTGGTCACGCTGGTGGCTTACCCCTCTCTGCCCAGTTTGCTACAGGAAATGCAAATGAATAGCCTGGGACTTCCATCCCGGTAAGCCCCAGATTCCCTCCGCTTTTGGGGAGAAGTTCCCCATGTTCTCCCATCAGAGCTGGGGAGAAGCATGGAGAAGCTCGCTGTCCCCTTCTGTCGGCGCAGGACCCCCACGTCCCGTGGGCTCCCAGCCAGGGAACAGCTCCAGCCAAGATCCAACCTCCCCCTGCCCCAGGCCACAAGTGGCCACTTTTAGGAACTGTCCAAGCGAGGGAAGGAGGACGAGGGGGTGAAACGAGGGGTGCACCCCGCGGGGTCGAGCCCCTTCCGAGCGCCCGCAGCGCGGCTGCGCAGGGCCGGGAGCGAGTCAGCACTGAGCCATTAGGGCTAATTTAATCAAGACGGATGGCCCGATTGGAGGGCTGCCGTCCATAAATCCCCCACTCCCGCTGCATTAGTGTCAGGGCTCCCAGAGGAAGAGGCCGAGGGGGAGGCGTGGGGGAGCGGCGATGGGGAAACGTGCTAAGTCACCCATCCTCCTGATGGCACAGGGCCGCTCGGATCGGGTGCCACCGCCCTGTCCCGAGCACCGTGGGGACACAGCCCACCATCCTCCAGCCCTTCCAAAAGCCCAGCAGCTGGAGAGGGTGGGATTTCAAGTAAACTGAGTTTGCTGAACCCCAAAAGGTGCAGGGTTGTTCATAAATCCCGCAGGGCAGGGGTTTGCTCCCATGGGAATCTCACCCATTTGCTCCAATGGGTTTTGCAGCAGGAAGAAGGTGGGGTGCTGTGAGGAGTAGGCTTGGAGCCCCATCGTAGGTCCCAGGGCTGGGACTCAGAAATACAAACTGAGAAAGCCCCAAGGTTGATGGATGCAGCACCCACCCCAGAGCCCAGAAAGACACCCAAACCTCAAGCCACACCAGGCCACAACACCACAGCAGAACATCCCCATGGAATACCAGCTCTGCCCTCCTGGCACCCCACTCCCTTCCCACTTCTGCTCCTCAGAAAGGCCATTTGCAGGCTCAGGGCTGCCATCTGATGACCCAAAACATATCCCCCCATCCACTGGGCACGGGCAGTGAGAGCCACACGTGCCGCCGCGCCACACGAGCCAGCTCAGGAAACAAGCTCTCATCCCTCCAGGTTAAAAATAGCCGCGAGCTTTGCCATGGACACGCCTCGCCCTGACGCTCCGGCCGAGCTGGCTCCCACCCCACCTGCCCACCCAGCCCACCGAGCTCCCGGCCGAACCGGCCGCGGGGAAGGGTCCGGTGCGCTGCCGCCATCTGCTCCGTCGGCGCGGGATGCCGGCCCTGCCAGGCCGCGCTGTTGGCCGGCGAAGGGATGCAGAGGGCCAAGTCCTGGTGGGATTTGGGAAGACAACGGGCCAGGGGATGCGGCAGACGGATGGGAGCATGGCACGGGTTTGTGGGCACCGCTCTCGCCCCTGGAGCGCTCGCGGAGGTTGTGCGGCTGCTCGACAAGGGGGAAAGCAGGAGTGATAGCCCAGTGCAGATACTTGTGTGATGGGGATGGGGCTTACCAGGGGATCTCAGCCTGGGAGAGCAGTCAAGGATGTCCAGGAGCAGTTGGATGATGGTGAGAGGGATGCTCAGACCTACCCTCCATGTCCAGAGCATCTCAAGGGCTGTGGCAGCACAGAGGGAGCACAACCAAAATAGCTCAGGCAGGTTGACCCCAAGGCATGAGGAGCAGTGAACTGTGGCACTGCCATGGATTTATCTGGAAACAGAGGAATGCACATCCCTGTGCACCCCCCGTTTCTGGCTGCGCTTCAGCGAGACCAGGAGGGAGGGAGGGAGAGCAGGGAAGGAGCCTGACTGCCGGCAGGAAGAGCACAGCAGCTGAGGTCAGTGATTGTGGTGCCACGAGCGAGGTCCTGGGGACCAGAAACTGCTGATGGGGGCAAGAATTGGCCACTGCCATGCAGGGATGTGGAGGGGCTCTCCATAGGTTGCTTGCAGCATGCCCAGCAGGTCTCACTCTCTCGGGTCAGCACCTTTGTATCCACTCACCCAGGAAACAAAAGCAAAGGCAGAGTTGGGCCTGAGGAACCATCAGCCAGGAGCAATAATCAGTTCCATGAAAAGCCATGGCGCAGGTGAGCCATTTCTCCTCAGAATGGCTAGCACAGGGGAAAAAAAATACATTTGTATTTCTGCCAGTTGACAAAATGAAATGCCACTTGTAGCCAGTGAAACTCTGCAGAATTTGCTAATAAAGGATTGCTCCATCCAGCTTCCAGCTGGATTCCAGCCCCAGCCACAACACGGACACTGGCAGCATCCCCCGTCGCATCCCAGCACTGGTGCTGCGCCACAGGCTCAGGCTCACTGCAAAGCCAAGCACTGCCCCCCGGCAGGGACACAGATCCCACTGCCAGGTTTGCTCCCACGCTTTGCTTCCCTGTGTTTGCCCTGGGGACCGGGCTGCTGGGATAGCACCGTGTCCCTTGGGAGGCTCTAACATATCTTAGGAAATTTTCCCATTCTATTCAGCTTAATTTCACCCATTAGAGCTTGTTTCAGCAGGGTCCCGAGGGAATGTCGCTCCCCAGCATCCTCCTCTGACTCTTCCTCCGCTTCTCTCCTCCTTCATATGCACACAGCTCACCTCAGGATGGCTCAGCCTTGCTCCACCATGAGCAGTGCTGGTCCAAACAACCCTATCCTCCATAAAACATGCCCTTACACAATCCCAGAGGATTTCCCACCTGGTCACGATACGCTTTTTAGGAGTTGAGAGGTGCTGACCCTGCCCTGCTGCTCACAGAGAGGTCCAGCCCATAGACAAACACTTGGGGAGATCTTGGCCAGTACATTTCATCATGGCCAGAGATGGGAGCCTGCTCCTTATCCCCAGCTGAAGAACAAAGAAAGAGCTATTTTGGGAAAACCGTGCACCCTCAGCACGCCACCACTCCAACACCAGGCCAGAGACTCCGTCACTCTGGGATCCTGACTGGAAAAAACGCGATAAAGCAGGAGGAAAGAAGATTATCTGCTGCTGTCATGGCCTGCAGTGTTTGTGGGGAGGATTTGGGGCAGCAGATGGGAATTCCTAGACTTTGTGCACAAGCCCAGTGCCAGCTCCATGGCTCGGGCCAGCTGGGATGAGCATAGCTTGGCTTTTTACCATGGGATGCTCCAAAAGGAACAGCAAAGGGCAGCTCCCCTGGGGGCTCACAGCACCCAGGAGAAACCACGGAGCCCTTTCAGCTCTCCTCACTCCACGACCAATGCGCAGCTCCCTTTTCCCTCATCCAAAGGGTGGATTATTTGAGGAAGGGAGGAGGAGAAAGCAGCAGTGATGAGCTGACCGACGGCTGCTCGCAGCAGAGCCCAGGCAGGCTGGATACCCCAGGGGTCAGACAGGCACCTCACACGACCCAGAGGTTTGGCTGCAGCCAAAGAGCCCAACTGGCTTCTTACATAAACGACCTGAGGGCAGCGCCTCCAAGACCCCCAGCGCAGGCAGCAGATGCTCCGAGGCCAAATCCACCCGGTCCCAGGCAGACGTCACCTAATCAGCACGCTGGCTCCTTCCCAAGGCAGTCTTGGGGCACACAGTAAATATCTTATGTAAGCACCTCTGGCCTGAGGCCGGATCCAGTTCAGCCATGTCACACAGCGATTCCCCCCTGGACACAGGCACAGGAGGAGGCCTGAGGGGCCTGAAGGGGCTTTCCTCAGCATGGACCTGTCAGACCCCCCATCGCACAGCTTTGCCAGAGGAGGCTCCAGGAAAAACCCTGGTGGATGGAGAAGAATCACCCATCCCCAGTGGCAAAAAGAGATGGAAGAAGGGGTCAAAATGACAAGTCACTTCTGCCCCCAAAATACTTGTCCTCCAGGACTTGGTAGCCAAGTACAGAGCTGGGAAGAGCCCAGCAGCCCTCCCTGCAAGGCCAGTGCTTCCAGCCCAGCCACAGCTGGCTGGACCGTAAGTCCCTTCAGTGATGGAGACATCACACCAAGCCAGGAGACTCTGCCAGTACTCAGCTCCCACCAGGTGGGAAATTTCTCATCCCAGTCTCCCCTGTGAAGGGCTAACCCTGTGGCAGGTTAGCCTCCAGATTTCTCAGCACTGCCAGAGACATGAGAGAGGGGGAGAGAGAGAGAGATTCCTCTTTGTCCTGAGCAGCCTCGTGGAGACCCCTGGAGTTGGGAGGCTGGAGAGTGCCCATGGATGGATACAGCTGGGGGTAAAAGCAGCTGGGCTGGGGCATTAGCAACATGCAGAGGATGGATAACCAGTGAGCATCTTCAGTCACTCCAGGCTGCTCAAGTGAGGTGAAAACTGTGGTGAGATGCTGGCAGATACTATTTCCTCCCTCTCTCTGGGCTCACATCTTCAAAGGATTTACCCACAGAGGTTTTGGCCAAAGAAAATCCCAAATAAGTGGTCTCAAGCCTCACTATTGCCTTTACCTGTCAGCACCAGCCTTGGGGACTTGCCCATCCATGGGACATCCCCTCTTGTGCCAAACCAGGTCACACGCGAGTGCGGTGGGTTCGGACATCAGCTGGAGGATGCTCGGAGGCACAGACAGCAGGAGGCCGAGGGAGCAGACAGGACACGACCCGCCCCAGCCTCCTGCTCCTCTTTGACAGGTCACTTAAACACTGCAGCCACCGAAAACCCTCCCCGCCTTTCACAGGAGGCATTTCACACCCGCCCTCGCTGCTAAATAAAGCGGCCCCAGCGTTACTGCGCCACCCGGGGCGGTCCTGGGCACGGAGCAAGGTTAAATTCATCCCTGCAGAATCAGCACCAGCAGCTTCTCCATCAGCACTGGAGCTCCAGGCTGAGCTGGCCGTGCCACCACCGGCCCTGGGCTGGAGAGGAAAATAGAGGCAGACAGAGAATTTGGGTCTCTGTCGCTGCAGCTGGCAGAGGGGAACATATGCACAAATATTTGTGCTCTCCTGCTCTTGGCAAGGCCTCTTTGCCCCTTGCTGGCAGCTCTCAGGGTCTGGGAAAGGGCAAATGGGTCCGACCAGCAGCTGCCTGTGGCAGCCCTCAGAGCTGGGTATGGCAATAAAGGTAAAACCTGAAGGATTGCTCAAGTCCTGTCCCCACGCACGCAGCACTAAGTGACACTGGGCAGCTGCAGGCGCCGGAGGCAAGTGCTGGAAATTTATAGAGTGAAGAAACAGTCAAAACTGGCACAAAACCCCCCACTTTTCACCCTCTGTTCAAAACTACGGGCAAGACTCGCACCAGACACCAGGACTGTGACAGGGAAGCCAAGAGGCCAGTCTGAAGCAGAGCTGCATTTTGGGATCACCTGCTTATGATGGGTTTTTGGAGGGTGGGGTCTTGGAAAGCAGAGGTTCAGTAGTGCCCAGGGCCAGGTAGACGAAAAGCTGAGCTATTCTTTGGGTTGTGGAGCAGAATAAAACTGTACATTCAGATGGAAACAAATTACTTTTAAGTGCAAGACTAAATTATAAAGGTGTTTTGACATAAGGCTCAAAGCAGTTTGTTCAATCTGAAAGGAACCAACTCCCCACCAGGTTGTTGCGCTCATTTGTAAATCGCAGTTCTCCTCTAGATCATTTAAAAGACATTTTCCAAAGCAGAAAAGGCAAAGCCCCACTGGAAAAAAAAAAATTAATCTCCAAACAGGGCATTCTGACTCTTCCTGAAAACTTCACATTTCCAAAAGCCAAGGTAAAGCACCGTGATCTTCCCAGTTGTTTCTCTCCCCCATTTTGTGCAATCACATGTAATTCCCGAGCTCTGCATGAGTTTGGGATGGGTGCCAGGCTCTGCAGTGCCAGTGCCGAGCACACGCAGCTGCCGGCACGCTCCGGATCAGAGCCACAGCTCGGCCGTAGGGACACAGCACCCAGCAAAGCCAAGGGCAGGGAGCTCCTAAAGGGGTGAGGAAATGCTCTTTCCCTTTTTCTCGGGTGCTTATCCCTGTGGGGTGAGCCAAGGAATTCCATTTGGGATGCGGGCACAACAGGTCCCATCAGGTGGTACCTGCTGCTCTGGGATGCTCCAATGCAGAGGCTTACAGAGAGCAGGAAGGGGTGATTCCCACATGGAGCTGCTGTGGAACTCACTAAACCCCTCCTTTTCAGAAGGGGCCTCACTGCTCTGCCACGCACAGGTGGCACACGCACCTCGCACGGGGATGCTGAAGCAAGGAGCATCACATAGGTGAGGTGGAATGCCTAGGGAAGGTGTGATCCAGGTCTCTGGGAGGACAGAAAGCTCATCCTGCGGCTAGAGCAGCCCATGCCTCAAATCCAGTGCCACTGGGATGGCAATTTGGCTGTCACCAGCTGTAAATGCCCATGGCAGGGCAGAAGTTATCCACGTCCTTCCCTAAGGACTGCAGCCAGCAGGAGGGCACGGCCCACCATGTCAGCACTTTGTGCTTCCCTAAGATGCTTCTTAAGAATGCCTTTCTTTTTTTCTTCTCTTCCCCTCCATTCTGGATGCTGGATGATAAAACAGAAAGCAGCAAAAATCTTCCCAGAGCCCAGTCCCAAGGGACCAGGACCCGCAAGCCCCTGCATCTTCCTGGATGTCAGCAAGCTTCCAGAGTAAATTTTGGGTTGGTTTATCAGGGATCAAACTGTACCTCTCCCCAGGGGATCTTCCACTTCTTCTCCATTAAGATAAAAAGGAGAAAAGTTTTAAAAGCCCTCTGTTTAACAAGGCAGCTGCAGGGAGGCTACTCAACTGATTGAGTTTTTACCTGGTCCTTACAGGCAAGCTCAAGTACTTAACATAGAAATGAGGTTTAGTCACAGCGAGGCATTTGGGATTAGAGATGGCTGGAGAAACTCTGATGAAACCACGTTCCCCCAGAATATGCACTCTTGTCAAAATTGAAATGCTTTGTAAGATTGAATAGGTTTAGCCAGAAGTTCATTTCCCAAAGAAAATCGAGGAGAGGTTGCAGGTAAATTTGTCGAATGAAAAAAGATGTTCTTTTTCTTTTGAGCCATGCTGAGGTGGATGTTGTTGAAGAGGTTGGTTTTTTCTCTATTTTTTTGTTGTTGTTGTTGTTGTTGTTTTGAGGGTTTATTTTAAGTCGTGTATTGCTCAGGGAGGAACCTGAAGAACTATTTTCTCTCTAATGACAAGTTTACCCAAACTCAGCAATTCCCCGCTCCCTGCTGGCTCACAGACTGGTAGCCCTGAAGACATTTATGGCTCTGCAAGAAATTCTTGCCATCAGACTCCAAGGACAGCACGACTCAATAAAGACAAGCTATCAAATCCCACCTGGAGTGATCCTGGGGAGGCGAGGGAAGCCGGGCAGGACCAGGGCAGGCAGCGTAACTGCAAACAGCACCAATGACCTTCACTGAGATGAGTCCCCAGCAAGCAACTGGGGATTTCTCACCCCAACCCCACACCTTCTGAGGAGCATCACCCCACTGAAAACAGAAGAAAGGATGGGGAACCCCTCAGCATGGAAAAGATGGGTGAGTGACTTCCATATGGGATGACAGGCCACGGGGGTTTCTGCAAACCTGTCGGTTCCCATTTTCTAACTGTTCTTCTGCCAAAATCTGACATTGTTCCTGTTAGAAAAACCTGTTACTTGAGTCTGGGGGTAAAAGTTCATGCTCTTGGGTCTGTCAGGTAAAACCTCAGGGTCAGGGTTCCATCGGGAGGTGAGGATACACTCAGTTCTTGGGCTCTGGTTTGAGAATCAGTTGGGACCAACAATGGCCTGGGCTTCTCCTGCTCTGAGACAGCATCTTGGATCACCTGCTTAGCAGGTAGGGGAAGGAGCCCTGGGATTTCACAGTGTTGGAGCCAGCAGCAACTCCCAGGCCAGCCACATGGATTTTGCACAGCCCTTCCCTGTGATCACACCCAAGGGGCTGCGATCACCTCTGTGCTTATTTAGCACATGCCAACAGCCTCCTCTGCTCAGCTACAGGAACTCCAAACTCCCTTAGATTGGCAGCAAGTCAGTGTCTTTGCAGCCCTGCCTGGAGCAGGTAGGCTCAGAGCAGACACTTTTCCAAGGGTAGGAGTAACAGGCAGAGCTGCCAGACCCAGTCACAACAAGGGATCCCTGTTATAGCTCCAACTACAGCTCAAAACATCTTCCCCAGGCTGTTGGGGGATGCCAGCTATACAAGTGGATTTTGGAGAAACAGGCAACAGCTGACAGGTCCAAAGGAGCAAACTCACAGTGTTCCTCCAGCCCTGTTACAGCCACTCATTGCCATTCAAATCTGAGGAGGGTTTGTGCCAGACCTCAGGCTGGGGGTGTCCAGGAACCCTCTGACTACTGTCCCCGTAGCCCCAGCTGTGAGCAAACCATCCAAATCCAGCAGTACTGGTGGGGCTTTGTTTTTTTTCCCCCCTCCCCTTGCTCTGGGATGAGAGGAGCTTTATAAAAGACTTCCGCTTAATCTCCCTGCCAAGCGGACATCGCCGGCTCCTGCCGTCACATCGTGCTCTGGACACACACAGAGTTTTCTGCCCTGGCTTAAAAAGAACATTGTTTGCAGAACAGAGCGAACAACACGTGGAAAGGAGAAGGGGGGGGAAAAAAAAGGAGAGATCTGTGATGTTTGCTGGAAGAAAAACCCACTCATTTGTTTGGACGAGGATTCTCGGCACGTACAATCTCAGGAACAAAAGGAGATGCTTGTTCTCCGCTGTGTTTGTGGGAAGGGTCCTGTAAATATTCAGAGGTGTTTGTGCTGCAGAGATGATTCCCAACCTGCCCTCAGAAACTCCCAGCACCCTCAAAATCCCTGCTGAGGGGTCCAGCCCTCACACAGCCCCACAGATCCAGACCTTGAGCCCTTCCCTTTATACACAGTAGCAGCCTGTTCCAACAGAAGTAACTGCAATAAAATTCCTTCGGGAAGAAGTTTTGGGAAGAAGCACGGCTCCATCTGACCTTGCTGGTACTCAACAAGATGTAGGTCAAATATTTTAATTGCCAAGTCACTAATCCCCCACGCGCAGCACTTCAATATTTGCACGTTGCTGCGGACTTGCTGCCTTTGCAAGCCTCGGGAGGGGAAAAGAAATAGCAGCTGGATTGATGGGGAAGCAGTTCCTGCTGAAACACAGCGCTGGATACAAGTGCTTGGGATGAATGGCTGTGACTGCAGGGAGAAGGGAGAGGAGCAGGGGGGAGTTGCTGCTCCACCAGCTGCATTTCCAGTTGGATTCAAAGCTCTCGTCACCTTCCCAAGGCAGCATCCTTCAGCATCAGAGCACAACTGTCCCAACTGCACAGGCAGCACATGACTACCCCCTTCAAACCTCCCCCTTCCCATCGCTGTTCGGAAACTCGGAGCAAGACAGGCATTTTATTTTGGTAAGAAATCAGAGGATGAAGCAGCCCCGGCGGCGCGAGCATCTCAGCGCCTGCAATGCAGCCACCTCCAGGCTGCAGCTCGCTGACACCTGAGACTCCTCTGGCAGGCACAGGACCAGCAACTGCCTCGGTGCTCCCCCAGGAATTTGAAGAGACGGAGTGTGATTACCCACGATGGAATTTGACTCACACACACACACAAAAAAAATACTACAGCAGGAATCACAGCTCCCGGGTCACGCAGGGACAAGGAAGAGGACCCTGAATCGCCCAGTTCAGACCCTGCCATCTCCAGCTACCACGCTGCATAATCCAGTTCAGGAATCTATCATGGAAATCTTTAAATTAACACCATTTTCTACCCCTCACTGCTGCGGGCATCCTGCTCTGGAGTTGCCTCCTGAGGATGCTCCACTCCAGGCGTGCCCACCTCAGGGTTGGCTTCCCCACGATTTGGGACACACACAGCCCCACCTTGGGGCTGGTTTCCCAGTTAGGCACAACCAGCATTAGCTCAGTGACAGCATCTCCAGAGAGGAGAGGAAATGGGGAAGGGGGAGTGGGATATGTGGTGTGGAAAACCTCACATTTTCAGGTCAGAATTAAAAGGCCAGTTACTGTATAATCTCTCAGGTTCAAGAACGGTCTCACTTGTTCAAGCAGGGCTTAGCAAGACACGGCCCTGGCCCAGAACAGCGACGCTGCTGCAGCCCTGAGCACAAATGGGAAATTCTGATGAAGACAGAGGCTGCATCATTAAAATGGAGCGAGTTGGATTCTGCCCCTGTATCTACCCTGCAAATCCCGGACAAAAGATTTTCCAGATTACGTATGCACATTCCTTTCCCTGCTGTCCCATTAAAGAACACACAGTGCCCCTTTCCCAGCGTACACCAGAGCATCACCCCAGGCACGCAAGAGGCAGGTCCAAAGCTTTGGGGCCCAGGGCTATCCAGGGAAGGAAATTCCCTGGAGAAAGAAAAGACTGTGGGTCTTTTTTTCCCCATTTTTCCCAATTTTCAGAGAGGATGTGCCTTTGTTTTGACATGGCAGAGGGAAACCTCAGGTTGTGACACCAGCAGCCCACTGGATTTGATGCAGAGCAAAAGGAGTTGGGTATTTTTCCTTGGCTTCTCCAGGTACTCTGCTAGGGCATCGCATGGGCACACTTCATAGTCAGTCTTGCTTTCACAAATAAGAAGAAAACTTTGGTTTTCACTATTCTTCCTCCTTAGACTCAGTCACACAGGAGAGTTATCCCCAGGCTTGGGACCCAGGGGCACGGAAGAAGCTGTGGAGGCCGGGGTACAAGGCTCATGCCCCTTCTCTGCTCCATTCCCCCCAAATCCAGCCACTGGGAAGGGAGCTGTTTGTGCAACCACTGCCCAAAGCACATCCCATGGAAAGCAGGGAACAGGGGATGCTGGCCTCTAGAGCAGTGCATGAAACTTCAGAGTGTCCCACAGGGACAATTATCAAGTGTGAGAGTCAGTCTTCCCAACCCAAAGCCATTAGTTACAAAACAGGGAAGAGGGCTTAAAGCTCTTATGTTTGAACATGTTAGCTCAGCCCTTTAGGGAACTCCTGATGTGCCAGAGCATCTAATCTCTGCAAATCACTTTTCCTCAGCCTTGCTCTGGGTTTTCCTTTTTAATCAACTTAATCTTTATTCATGAGGTGTGTTACTGCCTTACAGAAACGCCCAGATTCTGAGCACCAGGCTCAGGGAACGGAAATTGAGGAAACTTGGTGTTTGTTCCAGTCAGGGCTTAAGGTCTGGAGCAATTTATCTGGACTCGTGGCAGGCCCTAGAACTCCTCCATGTCCCAGCAGGGAGGAGGAGGGAATCAGCTCAAGTTCTGGGAGGACAAGCACTACACCCCAGGGCTGGCACGTGGTGAGCAGCACGTCTCATTGCTATATTTAATCAGAGAAGTCCCCGCTCACCCAGCCTCGATGATAGAGCCTTTTTATTATATAAAAAAAAAATTATAATAAAAGATTCTGTGAAATAAAAATAATAAATTAAAGGGATCAAAGAACTGAGCGACCGGCGAGTGACAGGAACACGCAGCAAAGAATAAAGGAAGCGTTAATGGGATTTCAAGGGGAGAAGGAGGGCAGGAGGGAGGATTTGCTCCCAGAGAGAGCTGAGAGCTGCGGTGCCAGGACCCCATGACCTGTCCCACATGGGATCAGACACTTACCCTGATCCTTCCCCCCCTCAGGCAGAGTCTCATGAGGCATCTCTAAAAGGGGATGCAGGCAGAGCACGGCAGGACGGAGCAGAGTTTGACACCCAGCACAAGCTCCTGGGAGCAGACTGGGACACAGCAGCGCTGGAATTTCTGTTTTGGGAAGACAGGAGCAATTTCAGTGCATGCTTCCCTGGAAGCAGAGGGCCATCGTTGGGGGGTTGCCAAGAGGGGCTGTCTGAGCAGGACCCCATCCCCACAAATCAGCCTCAGAGCATCCCCAGTTTCCCCAGTGCAAAGAGCGGCTCTCAGCAGCCTGGAGTGCCCTCACTCATCCTCTGAGGATCAGCTCCCCCCCATCACGATCCAAAGGAACTAATGGGATTGTAATTCTTCTAATGAGCTGTAATTAATTAATTACCCTGTTAGCACAAGAGCTTTACATTTTTTGGCAAGTGCGGTGCAGTTTTGTAGCTAGAGGGAGGCTCTTCCCCAGCACCATCAGGCTCCCATCGTGGCTGCAGACAAGCTCATTCCCCTCCACCTCAATCTGACACAGTTCCCTTTGGGAAAGGACCTTGGAAGCAGCCACACAGCTCACAGTTCTCACCCAAATTACAGACAACCAAGGCACAGACATTCATTCAGAGGGATCACAGACATCCCCTCTGGCAAACTTAACCAGACAAACACACCATGGGCAGAGAGCAAGAGAAACTGAGGCCCTCCGTGGTCCCTGCAGAGCAGGAATATAACGTGGGAAATTCCAACAAGCACTAAGAATTAAGCCAGAGCAGTGTCTGATCTGTGTGGCTCAGCACAGCAGCCCCGGGATGCTCAGATCCACACTGCAGCCTCCTGCATGCCTGGGATGCAGGACTGCACCCCTGCACAGCAGCCACCTCTTCTAGCTTGGCTTCTCCATTACCTCCACGCTTAATAATTAAAGCATCAGTGTAAAGGCATTAAAGTTTCAGGGACTGACACGTTCAGAGCAAGACGAAGGGCTCAGGGATCAGGCAAGTGCTGCTGCTGATTAACCCTGAACAGCTCAGTCCATGAGGAGCAGGTCCCTGCCTCTCTGCCCCCATGGACAAGTCCTTTTCTCCTCACAAGTCCTTTCTTCCCAGATCTGCTTTCCAAGAGCATCCACTCCAGACTGTAGGGGAGCTTTGCTCATCATCAGGTGCCTCTAAAAAAATCCTGATAGAGGGGGGTTCTTCCCAGGGAGCGCGGCTTTTTATAGAGCACACGGCTTTGCGCGGAGCCAGCTCCGAGCAAGGGTTACGAGGTACCTTTGGCTGGCTGCGGAGGCGGAACAGGAGGGCTTTCTGCAGGAGCAGATGGAGCTGCCATGCCTGGGAGCCAGCCCAGCCCTGCTGCGGTGACAGACTGTCCCACGCCACCTCCCCCGAAGATGCTGCACTAAGACCCCCTTGCGGGAATTGGGGGAGGCACCGAGGGGCTGAGCACAGGCACAGCTCATCCCACCACCAGATCCCACACCAGGCAAGCCTAGTCCAGCATCCAACTCAGCCTGCTTGTTTCCTCTTCTATACAACCAGCAGGCTGGGGAGGAGGAGGCATCTCCTCTCATTAGGTTCAGCTGGGCAAGAGCACACCAGCTTCCCTCTAATACTCACACCAATCAAGCTAATTGCAGCCCCCTGAGTAGCTGGTGCTGGTTCCCTGATCACCCAGCCCAGGGGTTCTGGGTCCCTCTGCGCTTTGGGGGATACAAGCCCCTTGAGTGTAGGACGGAATCCCCTAGACAAAACTCTTTGGACACATTATCTGCTCCTAAAAAATCACTGAATCTGACCACAGCCCATAAGGTCAGGAACAGAGCTCATCCCTCCATGGAGCAGAAGAGATTTGGGGTTGGTGGAGCCCCGCCCATGGGGTACCAGTTGGGTTGGAGATTTGGGGCTGAGAATGCAGGCAAGAGTGCTCAGACAGACCCTTCCCTTCCTGCACCTCCTCCAGAAGTTAAATGCAGTTTGCATTCGGCTGAGCAGGGCCATCTGAGCCCAGGCTGTTGCCGGAGCCGGGGTTGGGTGTGCCAGGTCATCAATCCTCCCGTGACACCGCGCGGGCCCGGGCACAACTGAGCATTACCTTGATTAAAAGAGATGGGTAAGTGCAGCGCTTGGTCCCAGCAGCCTCCCACGAGAGCCAGGCAGGACAGTCCCCCGTCATCAGCTCCCCAAATCACAGGTGGCAGCAGGAGCTGGGTGGGTCCCCAGCCACCGCCGTCTGACACTCCCAGGGATCGTCCCTCCTTGCCAGGCAGCCAGAGGTTGTTTCACTCATTAATCCGGCATCTGCTCCTCTGAGGATGCTCCTGCCCTTTCAAAGCGTCTCCTGCTTTGTCACCTGCCTTTTCAGGCACTGCAGGCACAAAAGACCCTGCTGTCTGTGCGATGCCACCAACCAGGCGCACCAGCACCCCTGGGTACAGCCCTGGAGTGGATCTAATGATGCCACAGGTCACCCTCTTCTTCTACCCCCAGGTCATTGTCCCAGTTTCCAGCCTCGTTTCACCACTTTTGTATTTCAAAGAGATTTTTGGAGAAGTTTCTTTCATGGCAATATTGTCACAGAATCCCAGAATGGTTTGGGTTGGAAAAGACCTTAAAGCTCATCTCGTTCCAACCCCTGCCATGGGCAGGGACACCTTCCATTAGACCAGGTTGCTCCAAGCCCTGTCCAACCTGGCCTTGAACACTTCCAGGGGTATAAATGTGATGCACAGGGATATCTTGATGCAAGGTCACCTTTCTCCCAGACTGGCCCCAATTGTGCTGGTCGCTCTCCTTCCCATCTGTGGCAACTGCAGCTGACTCCCCCAGGGACCCTTCCCAGGTCCCTTCTTCTGCTTGTGTTGTTCTTGCACCTGCTTTAGTTTGCTGAACACTAAATATTTTATTTGTTACCTCTCCGGAAAGTTACTGGGGAGATTTCTCAGAATAGGAAATTATCAGAGCTGTGAGCTGCTCCTGGGAGTGCACCAAGCCCGGGGATGGTTCCAACCAGCTCTTTAGGTGTGCTTTGAATGTGCTTTTTTATATCATCATCCCTTTTGATTTGGGTCTTTGACCAAGCCATGACTTGTGCTGCTTCAGTGGCACTGCCAAGATCTTCTCAGCCATAGGGAGGGTGGCGATCCCTGGGGCTGCTTGTCTGCCCTCAATCCACCTCCACTCTTTTGGGAATGTGATGCTCATCCCCCAGCACGGTGTGGGGTGGCAGGACCCTTGGGATGGCTGAGGACATCCAGCAGCAAGGCTGGTTGCAGGGAGGAGAAGCGAGGCTCATGTCTCTGAGCGTGGTGGCCCCGCAGGCTCTTCAGGCTGCCCCAGTTCCCCGTCCCAGGTGTCAGGATGATAAAGCCGAGCCCAGCTCGCCGGAACAGGCGCAGCACCCGGCAGCTCCCATAATTAATGGCACCGCCAGCACTTCCCTGCCGGGCCATGAATAAAACATCTCTGCTGAGGACCCAAACTTTGAAAAATCTCTCCTTTTTTTTTTTTCCTGTTAATTATATTTGTCGGGACACTGTGCTTTTATTATTGTCTCCTCCTGCTTAATCGAGGGGCGGGGCGGGGGAGTTAGTTTGGGGCTGCTTCCTTCAGACTGGCACCCTGTTTCCTAGAGGGATGGCATAACTGCCAGGGAGATTTCCCACCCCCCAAATCCCCTTCCCTCCCTTTTGAAAAACATCCACTTCTGCATCTTCAAACCTGCTGGATCTCTCGATTTGCTAAAGCCATTGGATTTCTTTGGCATTTCTGGGTCTTTCAGCATCCAAGAGCCTCTCCTGGAAACCAGCCTCTCCAGACCCTTTCCATCTTGCAAATGTTTTTGCTGCATATCCAGGCTACAGACATGGAGCTCTCTGTTTTCCTCATGAAGATGGGACTGTACCTTGTCCCTGACCCTGCCAGTCCAGAGGGACAAGACAGAGGCACATGTAAGCCAAGGGAGCCCAAGCACTTCAGATTAATTTGTGGCATGAGTTTCAGCACATCCCCCTGTCTCAGTTTCCCCATTTCTCTATGAAATCCCCTAAAGGCACTGGAGGTTTTTCCCTACCTGTCTTTGCTAGCAGATGCTCATGGGGCTGGGATCAGCTCAAGGGGAGAGAGGAGGCTGCTCACAGCTCTGAGTCTCAAACGAGACCCTGAACATTTTCCTCTGCCTGCCCACCCTGCTGTGGCTCAGATATGTGTTTCCTCCATCCCAGCCAACAACCCATCATATTCCTCCATGTCGTGCCTGCAGCATGCAAAGATTTGCACTCCTGAGTGATTTTGGGAGCCTGGGCCCATGGTTGTGCCACAAGCCAATCCCACCCCACAGCTCCTGCGGGGAAAACAGCTCCCACCACCGCTTGGCTGGAGGAATGGGAGCGATGTCTGAGCAGGAGAGCGATGTTGCCTGCACATATCCAAGTCTGAGCATCTCCCTCTGTGGAGAAAGGTGAAATTCCATCCCGGCTTTGCTGGCTCCGATCCAGGAGCTGCATTAGCAGGGCTTTGCCAGGTCAGAATCAGACTCAAAGCCAGGTCCTGCCATTGCAGAAGTCTCTTAGCCACCCAAAGTGCTGCTACTGGCAAGAGAGGACGATTCCCTGCCCTGGGAGCCCGGGCAGAGGCACCAGGAGCTGAGCTCAGGGCTGTGCCGTGCTGGGACACTGCAGCACAGGCCCCTTGCAGGTGCCAGCGGCCAGGACTTGCATTTCCATGATTCCCAGTTGGTTTTGAGCTGTGGTTCTGCAGGTCCTGTGGGGCTGGGTACCACAGCTGTGCCCACACCATCCCCAGATGAGGGGGACCTTCAGCAGAGGCCGGGGCTCTGGGACACAGCAATTGCCTGCCTGAGCAACAAGCTCTCTGCTGCTCCTCTGCCAGCCAGTGCTCTCTCCCTGGGCTCCTTGCAGCTCAGGAGCCCAGCCCCAGCACAGCACAGGGATGCAGCCAGCAACCAGCACATCCAACCTGCTTGGGATGGATGCAGCACCGGCTCAGCCCAGCTCCCTCATCCTGCAAGGTGCCTTCTCCTTCCCTTGCATGTCCCAGGGGGCTGGTGGCCTCCTCTGCCTGTCCTGCCGTGCTTCTGTCTTCCTGAAGGTCCTGGAAATGTTCTGCTCTCAGTGAGATCTGTGCTGTAGCTCTCACAAGCTGGAGTGGAAGTGCTTGAATTGCTCTCAGAGGGAAGAATTGGCACCTTTAGCACTGGGAAACAGAGTTGTCCACTTGTATGTGTTAAGGATGCTTCCTAGGATTTTTAAAAGGGATCCTGGAGAAGAAAGGGATCTTCTCATAGCTTTGTCACCACAGTGAAAGCCTAAAACAAATAAAGGAAATCAATTCTGCCAAGGTGGAGAGGAACTAAGGAGAGAAAAATGACAACAATCTCAATGGGACCACTAAAAATCCCCCAGTGCTCTTCAGCAAAGCAGAGATTAGCGGGAGGATTTGCAGCCATGCTGGAGGCTGGGACTCGGATCTGCTGCTGAGGTTTTGCATGGGCTTGGGTGAACAGCTTCATCTCATCCCATCCTGTTTCCCTGTCCAGGAAGCAGGGACAGTCTTGATTCCCCAGAAGAATGTCCAGTTACTGGTGCTTGTGAGGCCCTTTGAGATCTCCCAAAGCAGGGAGAAGCCCTAGGGAGGCAGAGTGGGGCACACGGGGGTGGTGGGGAACCGTGGATGTGATCTGCACTGCTTCCTGCATCAAACTCTTCCCTCAGATCCTTCCATCAGCCTCAGTTAATTGCTCATTGCATGTCTCCGGGACCTGCAGGAGCTCCTGGCTCCCCCAGCCCCACGGCCACCAGAGCATGAGGCTCCCAGCCCACTGAGACATCACTCCCCACCAAAACTAGTCCCGTGCCACACACCAAAGCCAAAAGATTCCCTGCTGAACCAGGGATTTTTATAAAGGCAGTGAGGTCAGGACGTCTAAATAAAGGCAAAGCACGGACAGGGCACATGAGATGAGTCTTTGTGAAACTGGACTGCGTGATGGCCGAGGCCTCACTTCCAGTGGTGTCGAGGTGAATCCTTCCCTGCCCAGGGCACCTTCCTTCATCTCCACAGAGATGGAAATCAGCCTTCCCCACCCTGGAGCCATGGTGAGGACTGGGCTTTGCTGGGCACTGGTACCAGGAGGCAGCAAGCTTTCCCAAGCCCTCCTAATACAAATAATAAAGAGGGATTTGAAGCAGCCAACAAGGATGGACCCGAAGCAATCCCAGCGGGAGCATATTTTTATAAGCCAGGGCTATAAGAGAAAGGGCAGGAAACCCGACCCATCACAAATCACTCTCCTGTCATTTGCTGTAATCTAGAAATGCTCTATTAAAAACAAGAGCAGCCCCAGCTGCCGGCAGTGAAACAGAATCGAGGCCAGGGAGGAGGGCAGCTCGGGTTGGGATCTGGCTGCCAGGTAGGTGGAAGTCTCTGAGGCTGGGAAGTGCTGCTGTGCTCTGCTGGGGTTTATAAATAAATGGAGCTGCCTGGCTCCCTGGCATCTGTCACCTGCAGCCAGCAGATGTAGGTGGGGGAGATGTCTCCCTCCCTAATGGCTGTCTGGGCTCGGTCACGAAAGGGCTCAGGACAGAGCTCCATGTTTCCAGCCTGTCCCCAAAAATGCACAGGGCCTTGAGGTCTCAATTAATTGGACCTGGTGCTAATGGGGTTGGGAAGTTGCCTCCTCTTCCCTCAGCTGTGGCCATGGTGCTGTGAGCCCCTGTGGCCGCCACTGTAGCAAAAAACAGCTAACAGTGATTCACCTGAAAAATGAGGTTCTGGGGCAACAGGAGCACTTTGCCAATTCAGCACAAACTGAGGCAATAATTACCAGGGGAGCAAAAATAATTCAAGGGTATTGAAGCACTTGAGGGCTTCCAGAAGGTTTTTTCTTGGGAGATGCAGATTCCCATTTACTGTGAGGTTTTCTGGGTGAGATCTTTGACAGCATTTTAACATTTTCCATGTTCAAATCCCGCGGCTGTGATCATAGGATATGGAGCAGCTCAAGAGGAGGCAAGAAGCACCCTAGAGAGGAGTGGGAGCCTCCTCTCTCCCTCCTTCCCTGGCTCCATCAGGGTTTCACAACCACAAAACCTACTTTCTCACATCTTTCTCTCGACAAAACCAAATGTCCTGGACCTCCTGCAGCTCCAAGCACTGGTCAAAAGACCTGGTGATCCCAGGAATCTCCTGGACACAGGAAAAGCCGGGAGCAGGGCGTGGTGAGGTGCCCCCACCCCAGCCCCCTGCGGCACTCTCCTCTGTGGCCGGTGCACACCAGCTTGCTCAAACAAAGCCCATCTGTGCAGATTAATTACCAGATGATGTTTGCTCTGTTGCAGAAGCTGATTGGGTGATGCAAGTTTAAACAGGATGGAGAAGGGAGAACGGAGCACGGTGTCCTAGAGATGGAACGCAGCCTCGTGGGTCCTGCCCAGAGTCAGATCCTCACAGCAGCACCCCTTGAACCCTGGACACTGTGAGAACCTCACTGGTACAGACACAGAAGGTGAGATCCCCAGAGAGCCACCAGCCCCAGGACAACCTGCCCTGCAGGTTACAGGAGACACAAAATGAGCTGTCCATACGCTGAGAGCAAAATCCCTGTCAGTGTCCAAAAGTCCAGGGAGCCCTGTCAGAGATAGCCTAGAGAGCTGCAAACAGCCCCCAGGAACAGGCATGGAAAAGCCTGTGGTGAGATGGGGAAGGACAAAGCAAGGAAATCCCTATGCAGAAACAATTCCTCCAAAAACAAACACCTGCTCTGGCCTTGCTGCCCAGCCGGGAAGAAAAGCCCTGCTTGGGGCTGGAGCACATTGCTGCACCCCGAGCAGGACCGGGAAACCACCCTGAGTCCCTTCAAGCACCAAGATAACCCCCAGGCCACCACATCCACTCTTCCCTTCGCTGCTGGGGGCAGATGAGCCCTGGAGAAAAACACCCAGATTTCCTCCTAACCCTTCCAGGTCCCATGGGAGATGGCTCATTCATCCCCTGAGCCTCTAGGACACTTCCAGCAGGCATGGACTGCTGTAGATCACTGCTTTGAACCTCCAAATGACCCTTCCTGGAAATCAAAGAGTCTTCTGGTCTTCTGGAACCTTCTTCCAGAGGTCTTCTGGACCTCAGTGGGAGGTGAAGCAAGGCTGGAGCAGCTGCATGCACTTGCCCATCCCATCCTATCCCATCCCAGCTCATCCCTCCAGACTCACACTCAGTCAGCTCCCGAGATGGCTCCTGGAGCTCTCCTCTTGCTCCTACCTCCCAAGAACTGGTGGAGGAAGATCTCACCTCTTTGGAACCAGCCTTCACCACCCTCTTCTGCTGCCAGAGCCCAGAGGAGACCACCACATCTCCATTCCTCCCGTGGGTGAGGCTGAGGAGCTTGGGAACATCGGCAGCTCAGAGAGGAGGTTTCCCCATGGATGGATCCAGAGCAGGGAAAGGACTGGGGAAGGAGGAGAACCTGCCTTCAAGCCAGCAGCGCTTGCTCAACCACTGGTTAGTGGCTGCACAGGAAACACCTTGCCATGCTCACCTGGAAAGACATGTTCCTAGTGAGGCAAGGTCATCAGCGGGCAGGGAGTGGACGGGAGGCTGCAGGAGATCCACCCCTTGGCACATGCAACCTCCTCCTGGCCACAGCTGCCAGCAAGTCCTTTGTGCAGGACTGGGTCTGCTGTGGCCATGCTTAAAGGTAAAAGGGCTTTCTCATCCAGAACTAATCCAACCTTGCTCCAACACAGCTCTGGTATCTGACGTTACAATACACCTTCGTGCTCCTCAGTTTTATTTCAGACTGAAGCTGTGAGGTCTCACATGAGGCTTTCAGAGAAGTGCTTCTCCCCTACCCGTTCCTGAGCTGCTCCAGGACCAGGATCTGCAGGTTCACAGTGTGCTCCAAGTCCAAGCTATGGCTGGTTAAAACCAACAACGAGGCTGAAAAGTGGGTGGACTGTGAAGATGTGTTCAGGTCCAGGCTGGACGGGACTTGGAGCAACCTGGGAGAGTGGAAGGTGTCCCTGCCCACGGCAGGTGGTGCGAATGAGATGGGCTTTGGGATCCCTTCCAACCCAAACCGTTCTGTGGTTAATTCAGTTGCTCTACAGTTTGCTTGACCTTTAGGGCATGGACAAATCCTGGGGGTGTCAGGGGGCTGAGGTAAGTGGTGGGAAGGCCCCCAGGCTTCACCACAAGCCCATCTGGACACCTCAGCACTAGAGAACCTCCCAAGAGAGCTGGCTGAAGGCATCACAAAGGGCTGGGGACAGCAGAAACCTGGAGCAGGAGGTTGGGACAACATTGTACCCAAACAGGTCTCGCCTACTTTGTGGAGAACAACCCAAACCTGCCTGTTGCAGTCATGGCAGAGCTGCTGGATGACAAGGAGTAGCCACCCAGGCTTGTCCCAGCATACAGCTCCTCCATGGCCACCTTCTTGCTGCCAGCTCTCATGGACAGGTACTGGATGTGGCTGCCCCACTCCAGGACATGGAGCCCATGGCTCCACAGCTCTGCCATGGCCCTCCCTGGGAGCACAGAGCGTGGTAGAAGGCTCTGGCAGGAGAAGGTTACTCAGAGTAAAAGCATGTGCTCGTGTGTCATATAAACAAACACTGCACCCTCCTCCCACCGCAGTCCCCGCAGAGCTGGGCGGGATCTCCAGTGCTCACCACAGCCACGCTGCCCTTTCCCATCACACCCCGCCGAGGTGGCTCCACCACGTCCCTCAGAGCACGGGCACGGGCTGGAGGAGAGGAGACCTGCACGGACATGCCAGGAGCCATCACATCCCCAAGGGACAGCTCTCTCAGCTGGCACCAGCCTTACCCTGTGACATGGCACACGCCATCCTTTCCCCTGCTGTGCCATGATGGTGACAGATGCTCAGAGCAAAGCAGCACAGCTCCACTGTCATCAGGGATACAAAGTCCCTGCCCATGATGAGTGGGCTGGGACTAGATGATCTTTAAGGTCCTTCCAACCCAAACCATTCCATGATTCCGTGACTCAAAGCCATTTTCCAAAGGCTGGTCTCACCGTCCCAGGTGTTGGGTACTTCCCATGCTCAGACCCCTCTTCAGATGCTGCTTCAAAGAGCTTCTGGGTGGCTGAACAAGGCCCACATCATCTGCCTTCCCACACCTCCACGAGGCCATGTGCCTGCCCTGGTGCAGAGCCGTGGCTGCTCCAGGCTCAGGAAGGCTGGGACATTAAGTGGGAAAACGCTGATTTTGCAAGGGGCTGCAACAACACAGGTGAAGCAAAGCCCAACTTGGGAGAGCTGCAGCTCAAACCAAGCCAGGAAGCACTTCTTGCCAGCCACAGATGAGGGAATGGGAGGAGGAGAACCAGGAGAAGCTCAGGATGAAGCATCGTCTGCCACGTGGCTTTGCAGGATGTCACCAGTTTTCACAGCCCTGAAATGGAGATCTCTCGTTTGCAAACACACGAGGGTGTCTGGTGCAATCAAAGGGCTGTGGGCTCAGGGTGGAAACACTCCCATAGCCATGAGTCAATCCGTAGCGTTGCTGTGGACAGGAAGCTGGTGAGTCACGGATCACAGCCAGGCTGGAGGTGACCACCCAGAACATCCCTGTTATTTATAGCCACGACACTGATATGGACAGAGAGACCCCAGCAGCTGCCCCCAGGCAGGGACAACACAGTGCATTCCCAGCACGTCACCTCCTGGGCACTTGCTGCCCTCACCTCCTGGGTCCCCAGCCTGGATTCCCAACCCAGAGCTGGGTTCCGGGTGTGCTGGATGTGCCCCCTTCACCCAGCTAACACTCCATCCAACAGCCAGTTGCTAAAGCCATTGTTGCCAGCCGCCTAAATGCAGAACTTCCCAAGTCTCTCCCTCCATGGGTACCACCGCTGGAAAGAAACACACGGAAGAACAAACACAGAGTTTGCAGAGGGATTTCATACATAATTTATCTGTAAATCAAGTGGCACTAAGGACACACAGGAGCTCTTGGATGAAGCCTTTCTTCCATCCTGAAGGTTTGGCTTCGCTGGCTTTGCTAGCCAGACCCCACCTGGATGGCTCAGGACTTTCCTCCTGCCTCCACAGCCAGCCTTCATCCTCCGACTCATCCTCCATCCCCCTCTGCACCCTCGCTTTGAGGCATTTGGGCTGCGCCTCACCAGCGGGGACGGAGCAGCTGCGAGCACAGCATGCGGAGCTGGGGGCCAGCAGCAGAGCTTGCCAAGAGATCCAAGGAAGAGCTGGTTGTGAGGAGCTGCCCTTTGCTTTGTGCCTCCCTTCCGACTGCGTGGTGCACTCAGCCAAATATCATTAAAGGTTTATCCACACGCTGATCAACTTATTTGCCTTCAAAGCTGGAGCGAGATCGCTCTCCGCGGGGAGAGGTGGTGGATGTTGCACCATCTTCCAAACCAACAGAGGATGCGCAGGCGCTCCGAGCTCACTTGGCTGCGGAGATTGGCCAGGACATTCTGGAAAGAAGTGGTGATGCCTTCAAAGTGGAGAATGGGTTGATAAGAGGGGAGTGGGGAGAGACATTTTAGCTCCTACTGGGTAATTATCACCCATGGAAAGCTGAGGAGTTAGCTGGTGGGAGGGAAATTACAACCTGTCATAAAACCAATCTCTCCCAAATCCAGTCTCTTCAGTGTTCAGGAGTGTTTGGTCTGGTTCCAAGGCTTGGCTTCTGGAGGAGTTTGGAGAGGTCCCTCAACAGAGTTCCAGCCCTCTGCAAAGCAGACACCACATCCCTTTTGTTTGCAGAAGCACAGGAACGGGGGATGCGTCAGGTGAGGGGCTGAAGGAAAACAAACGGCTTCATTCAGGAGAACCAGTCCTGGTGAGATGAGAAGGGACTTAATTACAGTAAGTCCCTTTACAGCAAAACTGCCAGGTGCTAAAAGACTTTTTAATTTAGCAGAGAAAGGAAGATCAACGCCAAGCATCTGGAAGCCGAAGACGGAGAAAATCCAATTAAAAATCAGGCAATGCTGCGAGTAGAACAAGCTATGAAGTGATGGATTATTCATTCCACGATGTCTTCAATTCAAGAGACGGGTAGAATAATCGATCCTTCCAGCACTACGTCTGTTGATGACGAACACTCCAAGTTTTGGGAGCATGCACATTCCACTGCAAGAGCCAGGCCCCAACTTCGGCAAACTGCAAAGTTCCCATGGATGATGGAGGACAATCCACCAGCCCTACTAGGTAAGTTGTTTCATGCTTGGAGGCATTAATAACCCAGAACTAGCAGCCAACTCCATGGAAACCAACTGGTAGTCGGTGACAAGTTCTCCTGTTGCTATAGGAACAGGGCCCAAACAAATAAAAATTACCTATAATTTCTCCTCCCCAAAGTTCTCCCACATTACATTTCCATAGCAACTAATTAGCTCATTATTGATCCGAACCAAACCAGTGGAGGTGTGAACCAAGCCAGTGGACCAGTGGAAGTGCCCGGCTGCCATGCCCAGCTCCATCCTCTCTCGTGGCGAGTTGAGACGAGCCTTTAAGATGGTTTATGCTGGGTTTGAGAGGAAGGGCTTGAACACGAGGAGCTGGGGATCTCAGGGCTGGATTCCTTCAGGCCTTCCCCAGGATACCTCTGATAAAAATATCACTTGCTCCCTTCTATTTCTAGCTGTCACCTTACACCTCAGTATCTTTTCCTCGTCATTCCTTTCCAGACTCCCCCCCGTCTCCTCCAGGCCCAGAGTTGCTCTGTTGGACACCTGCTTGTCTTGGCAACGTTCTCCCATCCTTCTGGCCAGGATATTTGAGTCTCTTGGCTTGCTGCAATCTCCTGCACCACCAGCACACTGCAGGGTCCTTGCAGGAGTCTCTCTTTCCTCATGTACACTCACAACTACAGCCCTCAATCCTCCTCTGGCAGTTCACTGTCATAGGTCTCTTCTGTCTCCATCCCTGGAAGTGTTTAAGGCAAGGATGGATGGGACTTGGAGCAACCTGGTCTAGTGGAAGTTGTCCCAGGGTTGGAACCGAATGATCTTGAAGGTCCCTTCCAACCCAAACCATTCTGTGATTCTCTGGTCAGTGCATCCAAGACGACTGGATGCATTAAACCACAGGGCTGTACCATGCAAACAGCAATGAGGTAAATTAGCCACAGCCACCTGCTCGATGGGAAAAGCTGCTGTAACATCTAAACCAAGGGAAACAGAGCTGTGGAAGGTCAAGGAGAGTTCAGGCAGAGCAGGTCCACCAAGCCTCTGTCCTGGGAACCTGCCAACTCAGGCTTGTGGTCTCATGCAATGGCAACACCACATCACAGCGCTACAGGGATCGGGGTTGTGTTGTGGACCCCATCTTCTCACCCTCACGTGCCGCGGGGTCAGCAGCACTGGCACTGGAATGGGGGACACGTCTCCCTCTAACATCTCAGGGGAGAAGTTGAGATCAGGGTGGAGGATATTGTTTTCATCCCAGTCTGGAGAGGGAGATTCCTGGTGTCTGAGGATCTCTGAGGCCCTCCCTGCCAAGGAGCAAAGGATGGAGGAGAAGCTGCTACTTGCTCTTCTCCTCCCGCTTTGTTACCCCCAAAATCACACACACAATAAACACCCCATGAAACATTTGCGACAGAAAGGCATCTGGAGCAGGAGGCAGCACAGCTCTACGAGGAATATTCCCCCCATCCCAGGGGCTGCACTTCCAGTTGAATTCATATAAATCCCATATGAATTCCTGTAATTAATTGCTGCCGTCCGCTGCCGCACAGGTGTGCGAGCGACAGCAGATGTGCCGAGAGCTGAGCCCACATCCCTGCACAGACCCCAGGCAGGTCGGGATGAGGCCAAGCCAGGTACCTGGAATGATGGGGGATGCTGGATGTGCTCCCACCTGCAGCAAGGTGGAGCCACCTCAGAGCTTTGCCAAGCAAATTGCCTTTTTTTAACCAAAACCAACACAACCTGCTGGCTTCAGCCCCCACTGAGACATGCAGTCAACTCACCCGTCCCCAAAACGTGACCTGACCCCAGAGTGGATGGAGCCTGGCTGCTGTGTCACTTCCCTGGTGCCTCACAAGGACCAAGTGGCATCACCCAAGCCCCCGTCTCTCCTCCCTCCTCCACCACCCTGTTTCCATGTCGCCCAGGGGAATCTGATTATCAGCGAGATCTCTGCCACCGTCAGATGTGATCAAAACCAAAATTCAATTAAATTTGATTGAATTGAAAGCAGAGGGTTTCAAGGAGACAGGCACGTACACCCAGAGTGGGATGCCATTCCCCAGGAAAGGAGGCTGGGATCTGTAGGATCTTCGGGGTGGTCACCCCAGGATGCAGCTCTGACCCTGGGATGAACTCCCTCCCGTGGGGACAGGAGCCTTTGCCAAGTCACTCATCCTCCTTCTGAAGGATCCTGGATAGAGTAAGGTGAGCCCAACCTCCTGAAGACACTTTTAATTCTTTCTCATCTTCTGAAATCAAATAAAATTCCAAATGAGAAACTTTGTCATCTGAGCAACAGAAGAGGGAAAAAAAAAAAAAAAACAACCAAACATGCCTGGAGATGAAAGGGAATTGTAGATGGATATTTCATCTCTTGCTCTTGTAAGGAATGTGAACATAAAAAAAGGGAGAAACAAACAAAGAATCCCAGACACGGTTAATGAGCTTTGCATTTAAATGTGCCACCAATGTCACCGCACAGACGGTTCCTCCAAGGTCCCACGTTCCCGCTCACCCCAGACAATGGGTGTGGGACAGCCTCGGAGCAAATATTGGGTGAGATTAAATTCCACTGGTGTTTGGTAAATAAAACATGCATTTCAAGAAATCAGAAAAAAGTTTGTTAAATATTTTAGTACATCTGGTCTCCCCACCCGTGCGCGGCCTTACAAAATGTTTTGCATATTTATTTTAGCATGCACTAGATTTATTTAAAAATAGCATCACCAGCACTGGAAACAGCCCACTTGCTTTTCATCTAGATCTTTGCATTGAATCAATGAATCCAAAATTAAACAAGGTTGGGTGAACTAAATCTATACAAGGACCTATTTGCTGATCAATACAGGAATGGATGCCTGGGATCTCTTTGCTGTGTGAAATATGAGGACTTACGAGAGAGAAATTGCTTTTGTTATTATATTGTTTAAAAAAAATCAGATTTAATCTCCCCACATAAAAAAATTATTTGTCGGAGAGATGCTTGGTCCTAAATAATTCATGCTGGTTGTATAGTACCCAGAAGACAGAAGACTCCTGTCTTCCATTCCTAATGAGAGGGAAAAACACCTCAAATACTTTTCTTAGATTCACTTTCATCACTGCAGGGAGATTAAACTCTACTTGGCTTCCAGAGGGTGTCCTCCCCCAGGGGAGCAGAGCCCCCCAAATCACACAGAAACCACAACGTGCTGTGTATGGAAGGAGAAGAGCTTCAGACATGTCTGGAGGCCAAATTTTAGTTACCAGTAAGAGACACCTGGCTCTGGTGTTGAGGTTCAAGGTGTGACATCGGTGACCAAGGAGCCAGAACAAAGAAGGGGCTCCTGAAGACGCCATCTCAATATAAATAATACAATTTTTTATATTATATATATAGGCCATATTATATATTCGGCCTCTCCAAAACAGGGTAGGGGCGAATCCACCCTGGGGGCACCAAGCACTGAGCCCCCAGCAAAGCAGAGCTGGAAGAAGAGCAATCAGAGAGTCAACCCAGGCCATCCCAGCTGAAGTACATGGGAGACACAAGCCGTAAAGGTCAGTGGAAGTCTCCTCTGGCCAAAAACAGCAACAAAAATTGGGGCTGAAGTGCGTGGATTTGGAAAAAAAAAAAAAAAAAAAAAAAAAAAAAAAGATGATCGGCCTTTTAGCCCATCTTGGGCACAAAAATTTGGGGCTGGCTTTGGGAAGTGCCTTGCACAGCTGTTTGCTCAGCCAAGTCCTTTTCTCCTAAGCCTGCTGCAGGAATTGATCCACCAAGGGCTGTACCTGCTCTGCTCTGAATAAATCTGCATATCAGCCTCTTCCATGAATGAAAAATGCATGCACCAGTAAATCCGAGCTGAAATAATACATCTGTTGTCAGCAGCCTTTTCCTTTTTTTCCCGCTTTTCTCTTCCACAAGTTTCATTAAGAAGAGACACATCAGCTGTGATAAAGTTGACACCACCAGCTCTCTAATTGTTCCTGACTCTTCCCCGTTGCTTTGATGAGGGATCGCCGCAGAAACGCCCGCCCCAGGCAGGCAGGGAGGGGTAAAGTCACCTCTCCGGGCTAATTCCGGGAGAAAACATAAGGAGGCTGCAGAGGCCATGGCAGGGAATGTCCCCAGGCTGTGGGAAGAATGGGGACGCGGGGGTGGCAAGGGTGTCCCACGAGCCCAGTGAGGTGCCAGCGATGGATTCCAGTCCTGCAGGGCTCCCAGGGCTTCCTCTGAAGGAGAGGAGGAATGAGAAATAGCTGACCCTAGCCAGAGACGTCATGGGTCCCAGGGGCAAAACTCAAGGAACAGTGCCAGCCGCAGCTTCACGTTCGCCCACCTGCATCATCCAGCCCTTGTGCAGATCAGGAGCTGGGCAGACCCAGAATGGCCTTGAGCTCGTTGCACTCAGGCCTTTTGCATCCCCACTGGAAGGGCTCCATGACAGGAAGGATGCAGAGGGACCCAGTGCTCGGTCCCCACTCTCAGCTCAGATGATTTCAGCCCTCTGACGTGCAAGGCAGGGCTAGTCCCAGCAGCCAGCTCCCCTCGGCATCACCTCGGGATGCCAGGCGGGACAGTGACAATGCCAGTGCCCCCTGTCCCCACACTGTCCCTGTCCTGTCCCTGCGTGGCCCACGATCGGGTTGGCAGCTTGCAGCACACCCAAGCACGCTGCAAAGAGGCAACAGCTGCTTCCCACTGGCCCAGATCGCGGATTTTAATTAAGGAGAAGATTTGGGGGAATAAAGGGGAAGATCTCTCTCAAAGCTGTAATTAAAGAAACCCAGGGTGGGGCAGGATGATGAGGAAGGACACGTCCCGCAGCTGCTGGGGCTCAGGGAGGGCAGTGAAAGGGGAGTGGAGACCCCCACCAAGGCCCCGCGGGGCCGGCACTGCGCCCCCTCCCCGAGGGGAAGGATCCCCCAAATGCAGGTCACAGAAGCTGCTCTGCGCCCCCAAAAGCAACCTTCTGCTCTTGGCTGAGGTCCCTCACTGAGCAAGCAGCCACTCCAGCCTACAGCAAACCCAAATTCCGGTGGATTCCACTCCGAGTTACGGCAAAGGTGAGGGCGAGGCAAGAGGGTCCTCACAGCTGAAGGTCCTGACCGCAGCTCGCCCCCTGTGAGCCAAAAGGGGCCAGATCAGAGCCCGAGGAGCCTTTGAGAGGTGGGGTGCAGTCACCAGGATCCCCAGAGCACTTCTGGGCTGTTAGGAGAGGTTCCTGAAAAGAGGCACGGCGTAAGTTTAAAAAAAAAAAACAACCCACACCCGTATGAGAAACACGGGGGTGAGAAGACAAGCTGGAGGCACCACTCCCTGAGAAGTCCCACTGCCACCCCTACACCTCACACCAGCACAGCCCTGGGAGCCGCCAGCACCTCTGCATCCTCCTGCCTTACCCTAGGCTCCCAAAATTCCACCCAGCAACGCTGCCGATCACTCCCGCCCGGCTTTGTCGGGTCTGTGCCTGTGGCCGGAGCCGTGCAGAGCCAGCCCGGATCGATTCACGGCAGCTGCTGTGTATTTACACAGCCATTACGGGAGGCACAGAGCATCCTTGGGGCTCCCGGGTATGGGGGCAGCGGCACAGGAGCCAAACACCTTCTGCCACAGCTCCCCGGCAGCGTTTCCAATCCACAGGCACATCCTGGGGGACCCTCAGGATCATTCATCAGCTCCTCATTGCCGGCACGGAACGGGACCTGTTGCCGGCGGTGATATTCTGCAGAGCCCGTGCGGAGGGTCAGGATGACCTGGGAAACGCTAATTAACTGCCTCACTGAGGGGAGCAGTGGTGCTCGGAGCAGCCACACGCCATTTGTGGCATTTGGGGCAGCTTCGGACTCGAGCCAGAGCTTTCGTCTGAAACCTTGGGTGTTTATTTATGAAATCTCAGCTTCAATAAAAAAAGGAGTGTATCACTCGAGGAGAGACAAGCGGCCCTGAGCCGGGAGTGACACTGAGGAAAACACAGCTGATATCAAGGTAGCAGCTTTGGCTCATCAAGGTTTCTGTCTCCTCCTCCACCCCGAGCTGCTCCGAGATGTAAATCAAGTTCAAAAGCCACCCTGGCTCACCAGGTTCCTCTCAGCCCCCTGCCCACGTGCCTGCAGCGCCCGCCACCGCTCCCGGTGTCTGGGAATAAACAGCCTGTTCCAGCTCCGCTTGGTATTTCCAGAAAGGTTAACGCAGCGTGTGAGGGGCCAGAGCCACCGCTCGCGAGGCTGGAAAGGCTCCCGGCAAACCCGCCAGGGGACCGGGGCTCCCCGCCTGGCAGGTGACCTCCCCGGTCACCTCCGAAGCGCTGGCATCAAGCTTTGATATTTTCAGGCTTTGCGCTGCTAAGGCTTCCTTCTCCCACCCCCATGTTCCCCCACCAGCATTCCCACCTCTGAAGAATCAATAGGAACTTCAAGCTGAGAGGGAAGCCTGGAGGTGAACATTTGCTGGGCAAGCCAGGAGTTTTCCCCGTGCTCTGGGGCTCCAGCAGAAATCGCCCCAGTTTTCCAGCACCCCGTTGATGGGGAGTTGCTGTTTGTCCTGCGCAGTTCCCAGGGGATGGAGCAGCAAAGCAGCTGTGTGTGGACCGGTGGCACAACTCACTGCATAAATACGCACACTCTGGCACTGGATGTGCAAACCAGGCTGCTGGGACAGACAGAAAATGCTTGGAGATGCTTCGTCCGAGCCAGCGGTAAAAACTGAGCAAAACATAGAAACCCAGACTCAGGGCTGACCAGTTATCAGGGGGAAAAGGCAGGGTACCAGAACACCTGGATACCAGCAGTTAAACCAGAGTTTGAGCTCTCCTCACCTCAAAAAGAGCCACTTAGCCTTCTGTTTAAGGAGAAGAATTGGGAGACGTCCCCAGAAGCTCCTCACGGGCAGCAAAGACCTTTTCCACCCCATGCACCTCACTTTAAACCCTTCCCTCCCAGCTGGGCTGCACTGGTCCCTCCGGGTGCCAGCTGAAACGATTTTAGAGCCTCTGGCTGGGCCAGGAAAGGCTGATCCATATTCCTGAGGCCTCATTGCTATTCTGCAGCTTCAGCTCATTAGTGCTTAGGTGCTACACGGGCTTTGGAAGTTTCTGGGTGAGGCAGCTATTAGGGGAGGATTGAACACGTCTTGTACAAACCACTGGCCTGGGTGAACTCGCTAATTTACACTATCGAGCTACAAGGTGCCCACAGGCCACCCGAACCAAAAAAACCCACCCCTGTCCTAGATACGGGCTCAGCCAGCGTCTGAAAAAAAAAATAGAAAAATTAAGCAAAATAAATAACCCTCAGCCCCAGAAAACTGTCTGCATCATCACACCCCCTGCTAATCCATTAGCCAGCCCTCCTCCGCACACGGCTCTTAGGAACAGCGTGAGCTCCAGCTCAGGAGCTCCTGGAGAGAACCACCATAGAACAGAAGCACAGAAGGGTTTGGGTTAAAAGGGACCTTAAAGATCATCCAGTTCCAACCCCCTGCCATGGGCAGAGACACCTTCCACTCTCCCGGGTTGCTCCAAACCCTGTCCAGCCTGGCCTTGGACACTTCCAGGGAAGGGGAAGCCACAGCTTCTCTGGGCACCCTGTGCCAGGGCCTCAGCACACTGACAGCCCAGAATTTCTTAAGTGTATCGAACCGACATTTCCCCGCTTTCAGTTTGAACCCGTCACTCCTTGTCCTACCGCTACAGCTCCTGATGAGCCATCCCAGCAAAGGACCGGTGTGACCAGTGCAAACACCTGCGCTGTACTGGGGGAGTGCATCGGGGTCTGCCCTTTTAGAGGGACTGCTCCCAACACGTGTTCTTAGCACAGGGCACGGAAAGCCGCTGGCCCTTCATCTGAGGAGGTCTGAGCTGCTGCAGCCCTGATGGTCCCCATGTCCCCTCTCCGTGTTGGATGTGCTGAGTTTTCCCTTCTTTGCAGCGGGAGCTGTGTCCTTCTCACCCAGGTTTGGGCACTGCCTGTTCACACCTCGTGACAGTCCCATGGGGAAGTCACCAGGCAGAAATAACCTCTTTTTGCCTCTGTTTGAGACAAATGGGGGAAAAAAACCCCACCTTTTCTCCTAATAAGGGAACTCAAAGTGATGAATTTTCCACTTCTCCTGAAGTTCTTCCCTCGGAGGCACTGATGCATTTTTAATGGTCTCGATGTAGCTATTAAGCTGGTAATTGGAACAGAGCAGACTCCAGCTCCCGGCAGGTCGGGTCCCCTCCAAGCGTGTCCCCACACCACACGGATGAGTGTTCCTGGGGTACCTGCTCTCCCCAGCATCGCTGACCCCACCTCTTTCCGGGCAGAGCATCGCCACCGAGGGACCCGGTGTCCCCGGCCTGTTGCTGCCTGGAGAGGGCTGACAGGGCAAATATTTGGGAAGGGAGCTGTTTCCTTGTTCCCAGCCCTCCGCCAAACCTGCAGCTCCGCCCCCCGCGGGGACGATGCCCCGGACGCCCCTGCCCTAATCCGGCCGCGCAGCCTCGAGGGAGGGCTGGGATGTGCCGAGAGGGGTCACAGCGGGGTGGGATGGAAAGGGTGGGCTCCGCCGGGTCCCGGCTCATCCCGCGGATCCAGGCTCAGCCCGGTTGGTCCCGCCGGGTCCCGGCTCATCCCGCGGATCCAGGCTCAGCCCGGTTGGTCCCGCCGGGTCCCGGCTCATCCCGCGGATCCAGGCTCAGCCCGGTTGGTCCCGCCGGGTCCCGGCTCNGGGAGCAGCATCACTCCACAACAGGAGGAGAGAGTACCCCTCCCCACGCTGCTGCAGGGATCCCGTTCCAAGGGGCACAGCTTGTACACTCCCCAAAGCAGGAGCTCCCACACTCCCACAACAGAAGGAGAAAGCAGGATCCCCCTCCAAGCTGCCCCAAACAGCCCCCAGCTGATGCTCAAACAGCAACAAGAGGAGACAAGCAGCAGGTTTGAGGGTGAATTTTATTGGAATCAAGGCCAAGGGTTGAGGGGTACAGACCATTCCCAAAAGTACAAGGGGAGAGGGGCTTCCAATGCGAGTCAAAATCCTCGCCCCCCTTAAAGCCAAGCTGCTTCTCTCCCCGGAACTGCCACTGCAGAGGGAACAAGGTGGGAGAGGGAAGCAGGGAGGTGAAAAGGGACATGGGATGTGCACAGGTAAGACCTGTGTTGAATGAAGCAGAGCAGATGGCACAGGGAGGTGTGGTGTGTTTGCCTCCTCAGCAAAGCCTCAACTCATCCCCACCCCAGAGCCATCACCCCTGTGTTTGAAAGGGCAGATGCTCCCTTTTCCCAAAACAAAGAAATCAGGACTTTCTCGAGGAGGAGAAATGCAGGAAAAAAATAAAAGCACGCAAAAAAAATTTTTAAAAATGAACACCATTCCCTAAAGCACCAAAAAATGGGTGAGATAAAGGAAGGGGAAAGGGGTTGAAACAAAGAGAGAAGGGGAAAAAAACCCAAATCTCAACTCAAAACAAAAATAATCCAAAGTAACCAACTATGAAAAAAAAATACAATTGTACATCTCAGCAGCNGCCGGGCGCTGCCTCCCCCTCGCGGCCGCGGGCAGCGGGTGCTGCCCCGGGACCCCCGGCTCGAGGGGATCCCCAATCCATGGTGAGCCTCCCCCTGCCCCAGAAACCCACACCCCCACCCTGGTGCCCGGCCGCCTGAGCAGCAGAACCCTGCGCAGCCCCTGGCA
>VXBT01004383.1:268123-299386 GCA_013400235.1 Oriolus oriolus
GCGAGTCAAAATCCTCGCCCCCCTTAAAGCCAAGCTGCTTCTCTCCCCGGAACTGCCACTGCAGAGGGAACAAGGTGGGAGAGGGAAGCAGGGAGGTGAAAAGGGACATGGGATGTGCACAGGTAAGACCTGTGTTGAATGAAGCAGAGCAGATGGCACAGGGAGGTGTGGTGTGTTTGCCTCCTCAGCAAAGCCTCAACTCATCCCCACCCCAGAGCCATCACCCCTGTGTTTGAAAGGGCAGATGCTCCCTTTTCCCAAAACAAAGAAATCAGGACTTTCTCGAGGAGGAGAAATGCAGGAAAAAAATAAAAGCACGCAAAAAAAATTTTTAAAAATGAACACCATTCCCTAAAGCACCAAAAAATGGGTGAGATAAAGGAAGGGGAAAGGGGTTGAAACAAAGAGAGAAGGGGAAAAAAACCCAAATCTCAACTCAAAACAAAAATAATCCAAAGTAACCAACTATGAAAAAAAAATACAATTGTACATCTCAGCAGCAAAGCTGTCAAACCAAGCGGGTTCAGGTGAGTGTCGGGTGGTTTGCAGAGCAGGATGAGGAGGAGGAGGGAGACATGGAGAACATCAATCACTTCCTTATTTTCCATCCAGAGGTGGGCTGGGGGGTCAGGGTCAAAGCAAAGCTGAACAGGGTTTGTGCAGCTTCACCTGGGCTGGTTCTCTCAGCATTTGTCGACTCGGGGAGGGGAATCAGAGGGATGGCACAGGGAAAAGCACGGCTGTGTGACGTCCCAAGGACTGAAAACCATTTGGCCCAAAGCAGCTTTCCCAGGAGCAGCTTGTGGGGATAGATGGTGTGGAGCACCCCAGTTCCCAGGCAGGGGGTCCCCAGCACCGCATCAAACCCTGGACTGCAGGAGGTGGGATAATGAATTTAAGGGGACATCATTCTTCATTGAGGGGATGGAAATTCACCCTGAAATCCAGACCTCCAGGGCATGAATTTCAGGAATAACATTTTTAAAAGACTCAGTTAAAAAATAGATGCATTTCTTTAAAAAAGAGAGAAAAAAAAAGTCACCTTAGGCCAGACTGTTTTTTAGTGACCCCTTCCCCACCTGCCCAAATTTAGCCAGAAAAGCATTATTCCACCAGATCTGCTGGCCACATAGACATCCACACATTCATCATTGATTTAAAAATATATAATATATATATAGAGCACACATACACACACAAATATATATTAGAAAAGAAAAAAAAGAAATCCTTCGGAAAAACTCAATTATTTAAAAAAAAAAAAAAACCAACCAAAACCAAAATCCACAGCCGGTGCGTTTATCCAGGATCATGTACAGTAGAAGCCAGAAACCCCTCCTGCTCCCCTGGCTCCTCGGGCTGGGAGCGTGGGGAAACACATCAGGTTTTCACAGTGGATTTGTCAGCAGAGAGGGAACTGCTCCTCCCTCCTCCCACACAGAAGGGCTTTAATTTATAGCGAGTTAGATCAGACCTAGCAAACATGTTACAAAGTCCATTATATATAGACATCAAATGTACAACTGCCAGCAGCCCCGGGCCAGTCACTGGGGTTTGGCTCTCGCTGGCACCCGCAGGGGCTGGGGACGGTTTGGGACACGAGGGGTGCGAGTTCGGCCTGCGGCACGAGCGAGTGTCACAGTGCGAGGTCTGACAGCAGCTCCAGGTTGGAAAGCAGATGGAGCAGCGTCTTCTCCAGGAGCCAGGGAAGGTGGAGGCAGCCAGGGCTGCGGAAGGCGATGCCCAGAGCAGGGATGTGTCCTCCCAGGCCAGGGCCGGAGGGAGGAGAGGCAGTGTGGGGGACCTGCTGTGTCTCCATCACCTTGTGCCCACGAGGGAAGGGATGGATGCTGGATGAAGTCCCATGGACAGGCGTGGGGACAGTGTGGGCTGCAGCTTGTGTCACAGTGGGCTCATGGAAAAATGCCTTTTTTCCCCCCCAAGGGAGCAGCATTGATTGAGGGAGAGGGGTGCCCGGCCTGGTGCTGCCTCAAAGGGTCCTTAAGGTGTCGAGCCAGGCGTTAAAACAGCCTCTGGTGTGAACAGCAGCCCAGAGAGCCCTACAAGCCCCATGGGCTCCTGGGGGCAGAGAGCCAGGCACAAAGGGAGGGAGAGTGAGACCAGACTCCGAGGAAGGGGCTTTGGGCAGGCAGGAGAGGACTGGGAGAAGCACAGCAGCACTGATTCTCTCTGTGTTCCCCAGGCAGCAAAGACACACAACCCCCTGCGCTGTGCACCAGGTACTGGGGAGGGCAGGTGGCCTCTGGCACCCTGTGCCCTCTCAGACATCGTGGGCATGGTCCTCTCCTGGGACCTCCTGAGCCTTCAGAGTCCGTGGCTTAGCTGGAAAGGCGTTGGCTTCAAAAGGCTCCTCCTGGGGGATTTTTTTTCTCAGGGCAAAGAGAAAAGAGATTTCGAGGCCGGATGGGGCCGGAGATGCCCCCAGGCCGGGAGGTTCGATTTGTGCAAACCACCGTGAACTGGAGTCCTCGCTCGCTCTCCTGCGGGGAAGCCGGGACACAGGGACTGCAGGGAGCTGGGAGTTAGGAGTCCTCCCCGAGGATCTCTGTCACGAAGGAGGCCATGTCAGTCTCTTTGGTGTCGTGCAAGGTAAAGAAAGGGTGTTCCTGCCAATGGGAACAAAGACAATGTCAGCTGACACCAAGGCCAAGCATAGACCCCAGGGGATGTCACACAGCTGGGGGCGGACACCAACCTCCTCCCCAGGCTCCCATGGACACCATTCTTCAGCTAAAAGGATGAACTTTGGCATTTTTCAGTGCAGCCCCACTGGGACACCCCACCTTGGCAGCTGTACTACCATCCTTCAAGGTCTAAACTCTCCAAGAGCAGATAGGATAGAAGGAGAAAACACCTGGAAACCCTGACCTTAGCACCCGTGAAAGCAACACACCCTTCCACCTCAGACACAATACACCTGTGCTGCTCTGTGCCTGACAAATCACCCACACATCCCATTGAGTTTCAGAAGTGGGAACAAAGACCAGCAGAAACAGCTCTGCACTTACCATAAGTTCTAAATAGTTCATTCGCTCAGCTGGGTTCTTCCTTAAGCTGGAAAGGGGAAAAAAAAGGAGAGAAAGGCTGTAGCATCTTTTTCTTTTGCTGTACATGGTCTGTCATAGGGGATGTCCCCTTCCCAACCAACATGAAATGCTCCTTGTGGGCTGCACCCATCCCTCTCCCTCCTTGGCTGACCAGGTTTGAATCACCAGCAAAGCAGCCAGCCAGGTAACTGGGAAAGGACAATTCAGTGCTTTGCCACAAACAGCACAAGCCAAGCAGCTCTGCAGTCTGCCCCACACAGAGCAGAACAAATGGGGAGGAGAGGAGATGGTTTCCCAGCACCTGCAGGGTGAGTTTGCCTCTGCCTGGCAGCTCCAAGCAGCACCCAGGGAGCAGGGGACACCCCGGGGGGAGCAGCTGCCCACAAAACCACAAAGCAGCTTTCACCCAGAGGCACCGAGAGCCTGCCAGGTTCGTTCTGGTTTCACTGCCACTTTGCCAGAAAACACCAACATTTCAGCAGCAGTGACAGGAAAAGGGGAAGAGAAACCTCTGCACCTTCCAACCAGCCCGGGTGAGTCAGGCCGAGAGCAAAACCAGTTTGGGCAGCGCTTCCTGCCATGCTGAGCACCAGGTACAGCGAGGAGGGGAGAAATGGGCTCCCAAAGGACAGCAAACCCAGCCTCCTGCTTCACTGCAACCCCTACAGATCAGGGCTCCTCCTCAGCAGGGCTGGGAGAGCCACAGCAGTCCCTGCTGGAGCCTCACCACTGTGCTGTGAAGTCCACGAACTCCTTGGAGAAGCGCTCGGGCGGCAGCTGGGGCGAGGGCTCCTCCACCACCTGCTTGAGCTGCTGGAAGGGCGTCCCCCAGGACTCGTATGGGAAGCGGAGGATGGCCAGTTCAATCTGGGGAGGGAGGCAGGGCAACGTGAGACACACGGCAAGCACAACCCCACGAAGCTCAGCCAGCTCAGACTCAAAGGAAAGCCCTCTTTCCTTACAAGCCATTTTCAATTTGGGTCATACCACCTTTTTTTTTTTTTTTAAAAAATATAAAAGACCCAGAGGCCAAAAATACTTCCTTTTGAGGCTGGTTAAGCATATTAATGCATTTACAGGAAGTCACAAAAGATATGTAAAATGGGATTATTTTAAAAGATAATAATAACAGCACACAGTTTCTGCACTGGCTTCCAAAGTGCTCTGCTGGCCCTAAGGCAGCCCCTGGGCCTTGGGCTAGCACTGCATGAGCTAAACACACAAAAAATCCACAAACCTGAGAAAAATTAAGTGCTAGAACATCATTTTGCCAAAACCACCTCAATTACTGGGTTCTTCCTACAAGTCACCTCTGCTCCATCCCTCATTTAAGCAGGAAAAAGTCTGTCACAGCTCTTGTGCAGTCTCCTCATGCCAAGGATCTGTTCCTGTCTCAAAATGAGCAACAGAACTTCCAGACCTGCCTGGTAGGGTTTGATGGGATGGGAGGAATAAACCTGAAAGGACAGAGTGGGGACAGAGCCCAGTGTCCCTCCCTGCCTCTGGCTCAGGTCAGGGGAGCTCAGTTCCTGCTGCTGGAAAACTGAATGAAGCCACCAGCCCAGGAAGGCCTGCAATAGCCCTGCAACTCAATGGCCCAAAACCTGTCTGGTCTGAAATCAATCCAACCCCTTCATCAAGAAAACGAAACAAAAAAAAAAAAAAAAACAACCCCAGGAAGCCAGCCCAGGAGGAAGACACGAGAGGGAACCAAACATTCCGGGGCTCCATTCAGCTGCAGGCTGGCCAGCTTTCAGCAAGGTCCTCTCTCCCTTCCAGCTTTGGAAAGGTTTGGATATTCCATCACTCAGACTCTCCCATCCCACAGCTTCCTGCAGCTCAGAGCTGATGACATTTCCAGTCAGGCAGACGAGCTCTGCGCTGGCATGGGGACACCAGGGAGAAGGGCTTGGGTTTGGCACAGTGGATGAGACCCCGCTGGAGAAGAGGGAATATTTGCCCAGACCCAGCCCACACAACAGATGCAGGGATGCAGCCCCCAAAACAAAGGCCACGGCTAAGAGGGCACAGGAAAAATTCCTGGAAACAATCTACCCTCAGAGAGACAGTCTCCTGGAAAGCAGGAGCCGTGTTTCTCCGGCAGCATCCCTTGGAGCCAACAGCTGGGATTTCCTTTGTCCGCTGGCGCCAGAGGATCTCAGCTGCTTTCTGCAAGATCTGTTTCTTGCAGGAGGCAGATAAACCATCCCGAGCAGCTGTGATTTTGGAACTGAAAGTATTTCCCCTTCCTGTTGGCTGCTCTGAGCTACCCCGCAGGCAGGATTTGCTGCAAACCACACACAGCAGCTCTCACTGCAGCAGGACTGGAATCCCCTGCAAGGCTCTGCTGACATGGGGGGTGAAGCAGGAAGGCTGAGCCCCAGCTGCAGCAAGCCCTGCTCCACTGACCACCCCTCAGCCAGCATGCAGGGAACTGCACAGCAATTAAAAGCCAGACTCTTGGATACTCATTGTCATCCTGATATTGTCCCCTGGGAGCCTGAATTCCCTGGGTAATTAACATCATCGCCTGAGCTATCATGCTCAAATTGAGTCCAGCTTGATGGGCACCCACCCAGCTGCCACTGCTCACAGCAGGGGTACAGCCCCACCAGCCCAAACCCCATCCCAACGCCAGGGCTGCAGATACAGATCCCAGCCCTTGGCATTACCATCGTGATCCCAAGGCTCCAGACATCCGACTTCACGTTGTAGCCCTTCTGGTTCAGCTCTGGGTTTATTCTTTCTGGCTGTAACAGCAAAATGGGAGATGTTACCACTCCTGTTTTCCCAGTGCACACCCCACAGAGCAAATGTCTGGCTCCAAAAGCCAGGCTGGGTGGATTCCCCTGGCTCACATCCCCAGGGAGGCACAGTCTGAGGTTAAATCTAGCACTGATGAAAGCCACATCATGCTCCACAAAACTCACATCAACTCTCCCTCTTTGCAGGAGGGTGAGACTTGCACGATCCCTGCCTCAGGAGCACACGCTTCCCACATGGATGCCACAGATGGCAAAGGGAAATTCATACTGACTTGAGGATGAAATGAAAGGATCCTGCCAAGAAAAGCCTCAGCACTTTCTATCCAACGAGGAGCAGTGCCACAACCAGCACCAGCTGGTTTTGTATCCTTCTGCAAACGGAAGGGGCAGAGGAACAGTCGCTGTGGGATTAACACACAGAGCTGGGCTTACAGGGAGGCTGATCCCACCCTTGGAGGCTCTGCTGACTAAGGGAGACCAGAGCACTCTCGAGAGCCTTTCATCTCAGGGTGGAGGTGGAACAGGCTGATTTCTGAGCAGCAGCCTCTTAGAAGCACGGGGTTGCACTCACAGCCATGTAGGGTTTGCAGCCAGCGTCCATGGTCTTGGCAACAGAGTCCACCAAGTAGCCACTGATCCCAAAGTCGCACATCTTCACGTGTCCCTCCTTGTTGATCAGCACGTTGGAAGGTTTCACGTCTGAGAGGAAATACAAGAGGGCAAATGGGGCGTTTGCAGGGGTATTGAAGAGTCTGATACAAGACAGGCAATTCCCTGCAGGCCTGGGAGGGACCAGCACAAGGGAAGGGAGACAAAACCCCACCAGTTTTGTTTCAATGAACGTCGTTCACAGGTAAACTACAACCATGTCCTTCAGGGAGAACAAGTTCCCTCTCCAACCAGGCAGGTCAAAAGGTTGAAATAAAATGCTGAGGAGTTAATCCCCAGCTCCCCAGGAGAGATTTATGTGCCCAGCACAGCCTTAAAAGCACAACTCTACCAAATCTTCAGGAGAGTTGTCTCATGCACATCATGATCTGTCCACATCTACACAAGGGACAAACCAGGATGGAGAGCAGGACCTGGGTGTTACAATTCTCATCTGTAATTTTGTAAGGTCTCCTTCAGCCCTCACTTTGCTAAAACTACCCAGCCAGGAGGATTTGGCGATTTTATCTCCAAGAGCTGCCTCCAAGGCACTTCTGTACTCCAAGAGGGACAGAGATGCTCGTAAGATACAGGTAATGAGGAATTCCGTTGTTACATTCAACCCTTCATGTGGAAAGGAGGAAGAGAACAACATCCTGCAAGAAGGGATGCAGCTCAGGAACAAGCATCTAGATCTATTCACCACAGTCCTAAGCACCAGCAGATTCCAGTTTAGGCATCCCAGAGGGACACACCACACCTGGAAGGGAGTCCTCCCCTAGCTTATTTCAAGGTTATATCTCCAGACACACTCCACTAACCCCATCCAGCATTTACCTCTATGGATTACAGACAGTTTACTGTGCAGGTGCTCCAGAGCTCGTACAATCTGGGGACAAACAGAGTGAAAAAGCACCCATCAGTCACATGCAGCAGCAGCCTCTCACTGCAAGCACACCACAGGCCTCAGGAGAGGCCTGCAGCAGGCTCATGGGATGCACAAACCCATGTAAGAACCCAAGAGCCACTCACAGACACGGCCATTTTCCCCAAAATGTCTTCAGGGATGGTTTTCTTCTTCTCCAGTACTTTCTTGTAGAATTTATCTAGGGAGGTGTCCATGAGTTCCATGCAGATCCACACGTCACCCTGCGGATGGAGAGAAAGCAGCTGAGAGGGAATTCCCTGGAAATCTGTGGGAGCTAAAGAGCTGGGCTGAAGAACACAGAGGTGTTTGGGGACAGTTTGGTGCCTCCAGTGCAATCCCACGGCCCCAGGTGCCCACCAGGCACCCACCAGGTCAGTACCTCACGGAAGAGGGCTCCGTAGAAGGTGACTGTGTAGAAGCAGTCAACTGTCCTCATGGAGATGTCCAGGTCCATCAACAACCTCTTCTGCTCCTGAGTGTTCACAGTGGCTCGAATCCTCTGAGACAAATGTGAAAGAAAAAGGTTTGGTGTAGGTGGGGTAACGCCGCCATCCCCCAGCCTGTCTCAGGACCTGCAGTTCTGGGGCCAGGGCAAGTGCTTTATCCTTATTTTGCAGCCAGCAGCACACAGGAGGAGACAACCCAGACTGCCTCTGCCAGACAGACCCTTAATGAATACTGAACCCTTGGCACGCTCTGCAGCAGATGCAGGGCCAGGCCAGCAGCCTGGACAGGCACTCTGACATCCCAACCTTGTGCTGCAGGCACCAATCCTGGATTTCCAAGCCTGTTATCAATCCCACCGTGCCCAGCCAGTATCAGCACAGACCCTTCACCAGCCAGACCACACCAGGAACACCAGAGGCTGCCAAACCCAGATAAGCCCATCCCCACTTTGCCACGAGCCACGGAGCTCAGCAGTTCCTCAGCTCCCTTGGAGCTGCCCACCCTGATCCCCACCCCGATCCTCACCCCGCGCAGGTGTCCTCACCTTCACAGCCATGATGGTGCCGCTCTGCGCGTGCCGGACCTTCTCCACCACGCCATAGGCCCCACGGCCCAGCTCCGAAATGGCCACCAGGTCGTCGGCTTCCACCTCGAAGTTCTTTAGGGAGAGAGGACAAAGTAACATCAGGGACAAGCACGTTTATCAACAAGGACATCAGCAACACTTTCGGCTCACTCTGCAGAGCATTTCAAACAATGGTTCCTACAGGACTCCAAAGGCACCACACTTGGAGAAGATGGGGGTATTTTTGGCTCTGCTGAATCACAGCACAAACCCTCTCCACCCCACACTCACCAGGGCTCATTTAATTCCCCTTCTGTAGCTGGAGATCAGGACTTTCATCCTTTAAGCCCAGGGAACGTTGCCACTAAAAAGGGCACCAAAGGTTGGTGCCTCTCTGCCTGCTGGGGCTTACCCGCACAAGGGTATTTCTGCAGTTGCTCAACTATTTGCAGGACTTTAACAGCTCCTGTGCCAACACAGGCAGCAGTCAGGAGCCTCCAGCATAGCTCCAAACCCCTGCGTGCAGCCAGGGATCCCTCACCTCTTCCCACATCCCAAAAATCATCAGTCACAAATACACCTGTGTGTGTCTAATAACACCTGTGCAAAGCCTCTCTTAGACGGGATGCACACAGCAACTCCACTTCTAATTATCAGGGAGTTCAAACAGGTTTTACCCGCTTTCAATACTTTCTCCTACCACCAAAAAGCTGCCAGCAAGGTAAAACCTGAGTTCACACCAAGAAAACAACTACCTAAGTATTGCTGCAAGCTGGGAGAAAGCCACGGCCAGTGCTCACCCCAGCGAGTGCCTGACACAGCAGGGAGCCAGCGAGCTCCTGCACAACCCACAAACAAGTTTCCCTAAAGACACGTTCCCCTGTAATTGCTGGCTCTGCTGGGCAGGGCACGCACCGAGTGAGACATGGGCTATTTTTGGATGCTGCATTCATCGCTCCTAATAAGTCACAGGCCTCCTTTTAGCCAGGCTTTATCCAGCCTCCAGCTTTCCTCCGGTCTCAGGGAACGAAAATAATACCAGGATGCCAAACTGCCCCAGTGGCCACAAAGGCAGCGAGGGTGGGAAACAAGCACGGCACAGCTCCGGATATGGTGCCTGCGAGCTACGCCCTGAGCGGGGAGAGCGGAAACAGCCTCTGGCGTGGAGGAGCCAGGCCAGGAGATGTGGCTGCCAGGCCAGCACTGCCCCCTCAGCACTGGCCACGGCACGGGCAGCAGCCACCAGCTCTGCCGGACCTTCCTGCCAGCCCCGGCTCCGCTGGCTCCAGCCAGATGTGGCTGTTGATTCCAGCCAGATGTGGCAGGCAGGGAGCGAGGGAGGGCTGTGCCTGAGCTCAGCACTGAGCTATGCTCTGCCCAGCACAGGAAGGTGCCGGCCCTTTCCTGGGCAGGACGTGGATCCCGAAATGAGGGGAGCAGGGCTGAGGGGACATGTCAGGCCTCCCACCCCGGGCAGCTGGCAGATGAGCAGCGTGGGCTCGCAGGGGCCTCCAGGAAGGATCTGGTGGTGCTTTTCGGACATGTGTTCTGCAGTTGTTCCAGGTCATTGTGTTTTTCCTTTCCTGGCATTTGCCCTGAGGCTTCCCCAGAAGCTGGCGGTTCCCAGCACGCTCCAGGAACCAGCACTGCCCTGCCCAGCAACAAGAGGTGATGGATGCACCCACGGAGCCGGCGCTTCCCTCCCAGGACAATGGGATGCACGGCACAGCCTGTGCAGATCCCAAGGACCCCAGGTCACCACCCACCCCCACTCGTAAAGCTGGAATTCTGCCCAAGTCCCCTTCTCCATCACGTCACTCCAAAATACCCAGACCAGACCCTTCCTGCAACCACTGGAGCAGGCAAGGAATTGACTCCAGAGAGTTTTCCCTAAGCTGCAGCACTGTCCCCTCGCACACACTGTGCCCAGGCTGTCACGGAGAGCATCTCTCTCAGAGCTCTTGCTACACACAGCACCAGGCCCAGAAAACAGCACAGGCAGCAGGATGGTTCCCTGGACCCAGCCAAAGCTTCCTCTCCTCTCCCCTAATCCTTGCACTGAGGCCAAAGGACCCAGATCCCACCAGCCAAGCCACCTCCCAGCCTGGAAGGGTCTAGATATAGGGCTGATCCAATGCAGGGTATTTTTAGCTCACTTGCAAACAGCTTCTGCAGCCCCAAGAGAGCCCATAACAAGAGAACGAAATAAAAGAGAGACAGTGGCTATTTCTAGCAGTGTTTTTCATCAGGTCACTAGGAGAGACTTTGGAGAACCAGAGAGAAGGTTTGTGCCCAGCTTCTCCTGGGCCTCAGGCAGCAACACAGACCTGTGGGTAGGCAGCATAAAGGGACTTTGTTTGGGGCAGTCTGTGAGCTTGGTGAGGCCACCCACATTTAGGGCAGATGGGCTGGGTCATCACAGAATGGTTTAGATTGGAAGGGATCTTGAAAATCATCCAGTTCCAACCCCCTGCCATGGGCAGGGACAAATTCCACTAGACCGGGTTACTCCAAGCCCTGTCCAGCCTGGCCTTGAACACTTCAGGATGGGGCAGCCACAGCTTCTCTCCATCCATTCAGACCAAGGTGGCTGGAGCGGCTGTCAAGAGACCACTGTAATCTTCCACTATGGACAGAACTGCCCCCGTGGCCTTGGATGGCACCCACCTGCCTCCTGCAGGCAGGAGAGCCCAGCCAGCGAGTGCACAGGCTCAGGGACGAGCCACCTTACAGGTGGGGTGACACATTCAGCTCCCCAACAACCACTGCTCTAAATACACATGGACACCCCACTGCTCCACAGGGAAAAGGCCCTGCTGTGGGATGTCCCATTCCTGCAATGTTGTACCCCGTGAGGCTGCACTCCTGATCTGACAGGTTACAAGACACAATCCACTGAGCTCTGCCCAGCCAGGGAAAACAAAACAGGAAGCAAGGAAAAAAAGAAACCCCACTGACACGTACTTTATCTCCGATGGTAATGAACGCCCTGGAGTCCAAGTTCCTCGGGGGCCTGCAAGAAAAGAGACAGAGTCAGGAGAAAGCCCAGCTTCATTCACCCTCTTGGCCAGAGCCAGGTTTCACATTCCTTTGAGCACTTTCAGCCACGGCTTTCCCCCCTGTGCCTTGGCGTGGGCTCCAACCAGCCCCCTCCAAACACCCGCAAATGCTTTAAATCGTGCCAGTAACACCTCACCCCACACCCACGAGGCACAGCGAGAACCCCGGGGAGTCAGCCAGGTGAGACGTGCACCAAACCACCAGGCTGTGAAACCATCCCTGCCCGGGAGAGGAGCCGAGAGCGGCGGGATGAGACGTTTCTGTGGCACAGCAGCTCAGCTGTCATGTTTTGACAGGCAGGTGTTGTAACAGCGCAGCCACACAGCCCGAAACGCACGCGAGGGAACAACAGGTAATTCCTCCCCCGTGAGTCATTTGTGTACACTCTGCTGCCTGTTCCAGGCAGGCAGAGCAGGCAGCACTTCGGTGTCACCCTCTGCACAACGCCAGGCGGGCGAAAGTTGTCCTTGATGGCTTTTTTCCTCATTGCTGCCCACTTCCCATTACAGGCAGCATGGTACTTTTTAGAGCCATCATGAGAGTTCTGCCCCTCTTGCCTCACTTGTGGGCTCTCCCCATCCCCTGGGAGCTTCTAAGAGCAGAGATTGCCCAACTGGTTTAGTCTCAATTCCCATCAGAGCAGCCTCCGGCTTCAAGGAAGTACTTTGGGCTCTGAGCAAAAGCCTTGCACTGCGCAAATATTTGCACTGCAGCTTGAAAAGCAGGGAGAAAAGGAGCTGTGGACAGCTTGCACCAGCCTCTGGGCATGCAAAGCCCTGCAGACTCCAGCATGAGGCCTTCTCCAGGGGAAATTCAAACTCTGGCAGGAGCAGAGACAAATGTGCCCGTGGGGGAAGGAGGTGGCTGTCACACACAGGGCAGGGCTGTTCGAGGCTGCACAGTTCCCCTGCCTCCCCCTTTCTACCTGGGGTTTTCAGCAGTGATATTTCTCTTTTGGGGATTTCACCGCTCTCCTGGAGCTGGGAGAGTTCTCTAGAACAGGTTTCTGGAGCAAACAAGGCTCAGCAGTGGTGATGCAGCCCAAAGTGTTTTGGAAGAGCACCATGGAAGTGGAATTTTAGCCGTCTGCTCTTTGTCAAACTAAGCACTGCTACCCTGGGCTCTCCCCCATGGCATAACAAGCATCAGCAGCTCGAAGCAAACAGGGCAGGGAGAAATTCCAGTGCCCTGACATACTGCTGGGCACTGGCCCCGGCACCAAACAGCACAACAGTGCAAAACGTCTGTGTCCTCCTTGTAGCAGGGTAAGGAGCTGCAAACAACTCAAGCTAATCCTGATACTCAGGTCATGTAAAGCACTCACTCCCCAACCTTTGTGCCTCCAGCTTCTGTCGTGGTCCAGCTACCATCACACCTCTTCTCTTCCCCTGCACTAAAGTTCTTCCCCTCTTCCCCCAGGCAGATTCTCTCTCTCTGCCACATCTTTACCCTTTGGCATCAGCAGAGCCATGGCAGAAAGACTGAGGAGAGCTTCCCAGAGGATTCTGAGTCTGCCTTTAGGACATTTCAAATCAAACAGGCACCTCCCAGAAAGACACACGCTGTGCACATGTCCGCACACACATGTGCAATTCCTTCTCTTCGCCCACAAGCCAGAGCTTAAGAATAACTACATTGAATTTGGGAAGTCTTCACAGGCCATTCCTCTCGAGGAAGTGCCAAATCCAGCTCTGGAAAACCTCTTTAAGCAGCAGAGATACTCACGTTGTGTTGGCAACGGGTGGTTTGATGGGGACACATGTTATCCTCAGATCCCGTTTCTTCTTGCCTTTCACTGGAAGAGAAGATGCGCACGTGAGCAAATGGATTGTTGCTTTTTTCCTTCAAGCATCCTCTTCCCAGCAGCCACTAGGCAGGGAATGCAGGGCTTGGACCCCTCACTATGGTCAGCAAAATGCCAAGAAGGTCACAGTGACCACTTGCCCAAAATTTCAGGCAAGAGCCAGAAGCACAAGTGGGTCTCAATGTCAGTGTAAAGCATTTCTCTGTAGAAATAGCCAAGGGTGCACTAACAGACCATTTTCCATCAGGAAAAGTGCTTGCAGTCCAAGCACTGTACACCAAAAGTGCTATTTACCTTTCATGGCCATTAACAGTCCCCTCTCTTTGGGATTTAAACCCTTCCTGGGGTTAAAGCTGCAATTTCTGCTGGGCACTTACCTGGTTTGTGCGGCTCCAAGGATCCTTTGGAATCTGTAAGAGAGAAACGAGACACCAACTCAGCCTTCATGCTCCAGCCGAAATAGACAGCAGCCCTGCATCCTGCATGGCTCGTGGACCCAGGAAAGCTCCAGGAGAGGGAAGCAGCTGGGCTTTGGGAGTGCAGCCAAGCCTGGCCCCATCCCCGTTTCTCCAGCCACAAGAGGTCCCCACGCCATTAGTGATGTGCAGGGCTCCCAAAAACGCTCCCTGTCCAGAGGCTCCTCGGCCCCCAGGGCCCCGGGCCCAGCCTGGCCTTCCTGGGAAGAGCCAGAGTTGGATCTGGCATGGAGGGCAACGAGCACCAGACATCCAGCAAAAGCAAGGGGTTGGTCCCAGCAGGAGAGGGGACACCCCACGCACAACGAATGGAAAACAGGGGAAAACCAGACATGAGCTGTCAGCCAGCAGTGAACCCCTCATAAATCCAGGCTTGCACAGGCTGAGGCACCAGGCGTGACTGGCAAGAGGATGCTCTTGTCCCTCTCCTCCCAGCTCCAAACAGCCCAGAGATAACAACACCCACTGCTGCAGAGGGAAACGGGGCTCAGGCAGGGCCAGGACAGGCCAGAAACCTGCAGGTGAAAATTCCATCCCAGCTCCCTGGGAAAATAAACTGACCCCAAAGGGCTGAAGTGCTGCAGCTGAGAGCATCAAGGTCCTGATCCCCCCAGGAGGGACAAGGGGGCAGCTGCACTTGGCAGCTAAAGGTGCTTCTGGCTGCACAGAGCTGGAAGATCCATTAGAAAGCAGGAATATCAAGGTGTGCTCCAGGCACAGGGCTGGGAGCAGACAGCTCAGCGTGGCCTTGGACAGCTTTTCAAAACAGCTCCTACCTGCCTGGCTGCCGGGAGCAGTCTGTGGACAAAGTCCAGCACTCCAAAGGCTGCCAGGGAAGGGAGGGGAGAGGCGAGGAGCTGGAATTTCAGCAGGAGACGCAGCACCGTGCAAGAGCTCCTGCAGCAGGACAGAAAGGCGACACGTGCCCAACATGTCCCCAGCACTGACAGCCCCCATGCCAGCTCCAAGAAAACAGGTGCCTGGAGCTCACTTTTCCAGCCTTGTCCTTCCCCAAATGCAAACCTCACTGAGGTTGCAGGTTAAAGCTGGTCTGCAACATACTGCAAAGGTCCCAGCTGCAGGACCAGCAGCATCCCTCCCTGCTGAGGGTATGGATCAGTCCATACCCCCCATCTTATCTGCCACCTTTCCTGCATCAGAGCTGACCCATAAGCTCCAAGACCAGCACAGTTTCCATGATGTGAACTTCCAGCTCAGTGAAACCAGCCAACGAGCCACCCCACCCCAAACCAATCCCGCTTGGATGGAAACCACCGGACCATGTCAGAGCAATCACAAGTTCTAATTTGTGAGCCTGCAGAGTTTCCCTTCCCCATCACCCACCCAGCAGGGCTGGAAGGGGCACTATGAATAGCCCCACACACCCACTGATAGCACTTTGCAAAATACCCAGTTGAGTAACGAGGGCAGCAAACGCAGAACGGAGCCAAAGGAAAGATGCTCTCCGTGGGTTCAGAAATGGCTCCCCTTCCCACTCCCAGCCTCTCGCTACTCAGTGTGGGAGGCCATGAACAGAATCTAGAAACTGGGGTCCCCTGAGTCCTTCTGCACTCAGGCAAGTTGGGGAGCTTGCCATGGGCATCCACCCCATCCCAGGGGATGGATTTAGCTCCGTGCCGAGTGTTTCACCCCCAGGACCCGCTCCAAAATTCAGACTGGTCTCTGCCCCACACAGAGCCCCCCCAGCAGTTACCAGCCAGACCTCTACACGAAGCCCTGAAATCCCCCCGGTGCTGGCTGGGATTCTGCTCCATCTGTTTGCTCTCCCTCTCCCCAATTGCCATAGTAACCCCGCAGAGCCGGCACAAAGCGCCTTCTGTGCCACCAGCGGCTCCCCTGGCACCGCGGCCGTGACTCATGGGGCAGGAGCAGGGTCCACAGGCGCCCGAGCCAGGCCTCCTGCAGGATGGCCTCAGCCCTTCCTGCAGAGCGAGGCTGGAGGGAGCTGCAAGCACCCAGTGTGGGGTTGGGGATCACGGGGTGCGCTGTCCAGTGGAGCCCAAGCTTGCAGGCAGGATTTGCAGCAGGGAACAGCAGGGCAGCAAAGGACACGGAGATTCCCTGTTCCAAACCCCTTGCTCTGTACAGGAGAGTCTTTTAATATGCACTGGCCATGAACCCTGCTGTCACAGGCACCCTGCACACTTCCCTGTACTCTCAAAGTACCACCCCTGACTTCCCAGAGCTGGAGTCAGCAACCATCCCCTTCTCAGCCTGTCCTGCCTAGCCCCAAAAAGCCTTTCCTAGCTCCAACCTGAAAAAGCACAGATTAAACCGGAGGTATTACACCACCACTCCCAGGCTCTGCCTGGGCCACCTACGACGGGCAGAAAACCCAGCTCAGCCCATGCCTGCAGGAATAAAATCTCTCAGGATGCTGCCTTGAAGCTGGGGAGCTGAGGCAGAGGTTGGATTCGTTTGTTACAGCTCTCTCAAAATTTGCCATGAGAGTTCCAGCTCCTGAAGGCTGGCCTGAATTCCTTCTTGCTGCGAGCTTCTCCCACTGCTTGTGGCACCAGTGCTTCCACAGCTCCCCAAGGAGAGCCCATGCCCTGTTCAGGGTGAATGAGAGCACAGGAACAACTAAGGAAGGGAATAAAAAAGAGGGAAAAAAGAGAGAAGCAGAAAGGCAGCGGGATGGGCATGACATGACCCTGCAATTCAAGCCTTTCAGTCGCAGGGCAGCACTTGCCTTCAGCCCCCGCAGGCAGCTGCTGTCAGCTCCTTCCCACTGGAGAGTCCCTGGCACTGTCTCTCCTACACTTGAAACTCAGCACAATCCCTCCCACATTTGGGATCCCGGGAGGGTCGATGCAGGAGGAATTGCTAGAATGTGCACAACTGCTTATGCCACCTGAAAATCCTGGAGACACTCCAGGCCACCGGGCTCTTGCAAGAGGGGTGTCTGCAAGCACAAGCTCCCCTCAAAAGACCCCTCCACAAAGCCCAAAGGCGGCAGCAGGACAAGGAGATCTGGAGACATGTCCTGGTTATCCCTGCAAGCCCCAGGGCTCTGCTGCCAGCCCCGAGCCCACGCGATGGCAGGGCACCGTTCCGGGCACAGGAAAGGGCTGCCAGCCACAGACACACGCGGCACAGTGCCCTGCACCCAGGCAGGGGAAAATTAGCTGACAGAAGTTCCTGGTGCGGATGAAATTGCAACCCACGTGATGCTGCAGGCACGTAACTGCATCCTTTATGCTAAGAAAGGAACCATTTCCTCCTAAAGAAAAAAAAAAAAAAAAACCCCAAAAAGATTTTTTCTCATGCTATAACCACCACCAGTTAAGAACCGCCAGACATTTCCTGGAACTGCCTAATTCAACACCGGAATCCTCATTTTTGCCACCACCAGCTTCAGCCCTATTAGGTTGCGCCTCTCCGCGGGAGGTTCTTCCTTCCCACTCCGCTGGCGTGGGCGGAGAGAAACGAACAGGACAATCTAAAGAACTGCAAATAAAACTATTTGCCTGAGTCGACCTTTGAAATTAAACCTCACCACTGCCTCCCCGGGGCTCTGGTTGCAGCCCCAGGTGAAGTCCTGGGCATGGGAGGCTGCTCCGAGAGCTGCGCTGCTTTGTTAGCGCTGGGGGAAATATTTGGGATGCATCTCAGTTCTCCTCGATCCAAGGAGGAGAGTCCAATGCCACGGATAGGGCAGAAGGCTGCAGGGTGGATCCCAGCCCTGCTGCAAAGAAAGAGCTGGAACAAAAAAGCATCAAGGAAAAACAAAAAAAAAGAGAAAGAAATAAATTTGAGGCAGGGTGCAGAGCAGAGAGGGGAATTTGGGTGCTTGGTCATGAGAGCCAGCTCCTCACTGGCACACTTTGTGCTGTTTTCCACTGTTGGGAGTGGAAAAAGCTATCCATGGAAGTGGAAAAAGGGCTCTCAACCTGCTGAGAGCCATCACTCATCGTCCCGCCGAGGTCCCGCTGCAGAGGGGCTCCCGTGGGTCAGCGCGCTCCTCACTTCTGCAAAACTGCCAGCAAGCAGCAGGAAAAAACCACGCTGCACAAAAAGCCCCTTGCAGCCCCAAAACAGCCTCTCAGCCTGGACTGAATCAGAGCTCCCGACTGCTGGGGCCGTGGGCACCCACCTTTCCCATGCAACAGGCAGGGGACAACTGCAAAGAGCTGCTGGAAAACCCTGCGTCCCAGGAATGCGACTCAAACCGGAGCCAGAAGCCAGCTTTACCCCCCGCATATTTTCCTCTAGACATGCTGGAATTGATTTTTTTTTTTTTTTTTTTTTTTTTTTTTTTACAATTAAGACGCCGGAGTTTTAACCCCACACAAAACATGCAACTTTAAAAATAGATCCCCAGCTGCAAAGACCAACTCCCCCACCCAAGCGGGGAGAAACAAAACCGTGCGGATTGACCCCAAAAAGTTACACAGCCCCTTTTAGCACCAAAATCAGCCCTTTGCTCTCCCCCACCACGTGTTTTGCAAATTGCAACATCTACCTTGCTTCTTGTCCATGGTTTCCCAGAAATGAAGAGCAGCGCCGGCACGCCTGGCAGAAGAGAGGGATGGGGGCGGACTGGAGGAGGGAGGGGAAAAAATTCCCGCAGGATCCAGCGCACGGCACTTCTTGCAAGCACCGATGATTCTTTTCAGTGGGAATGCATGGCCCGAAGCGCCCGCTGGCTTCACAGAGCCCTCCACGCCCGGTGTCCCCAGATCCCAGGGGTCCCCAAGGCTGGGAGCGGCAGTGAAAGCAAGCGGGGGGAATTGGGGAAGGTAGAGCCGCGTTCCCTCATCGGCAGCTGCCGAGGTTGGCCGGACTCGGCTCCGATTACCCTTGAAAGCTCAACAGTTGTAAAAACTGCAGCAGAGAAATAGCAGGTGACGTCAACAGGAAACTGGTGGGGAGCCAACTCCAGCTCCGGGAGCTGCTGAGGCGCTGGATTGCTACAGTGCATCCCGGTGGGACACGTTCTCTTCCCACAAATTCAACCATTCCAAGCCGGCCTGCAGGCCCAGGCATCCCACCGGAGCGACCCTTGCTCCGGGACAGCCCTGGCACCAACCAGCGGAGCCAAGGGGAGCCCAGGCTCGCTGGTTTGGGCACCAAAGGGGTGCTGGGATGGAAAGAGGTCACATTTCGTTGTGCTGCAGGTGGCATGTTAATTGCTTTGCCACTAACAACTATTACCACAACAAATAGTAGAAATATTGTTCCATGACAATGCCGGCAATGGGGCTTAGCAGCTATTCCAGGGTGACAACCGAGATGGCATCTCTGGTGGCAAAATATAAATTGCTGCATGGATTTGGCTGGGAAATAGCAAGGGAAAGTGGGAAAATAAAAGTATTCATTTCTCTGCAAGCACGTGCAAGAAAAGCTGTGGGCCAAGTATTGCTGCTCTTCCCCTTTCCCTCAAAACCGCTCCAGCAGAAGCCAACGCTGATGTTCCTGATCAAAGCCAGGCTCAGCTCTGACAGGCTGCAGTTTTGTTTTCAATTTCCCTGTCAGCCTGGAGGGGAGATACTGTACCAGCTTCTTTACCTTAAACTAATTATAGAAAATCTACCAGTGCTTTGCTCCTGAGCTCTCTCCCAACTCCAGGCCGTGCTGGACCAGGCACATTTGCAGGCTGAAAAGTCAGAGGTCAAGGTAAACGCACATACCAACATAATGAGTGGCTCTAATTTTAAATAGTGTTTATGTAAGCCCCAGAAGGACTGCGGAAGGTATTTTCTCAGGCTCATTTCCACTCCCAGGGTATAGTTTCAGGCACAGATCATCAGCACATAAAGGATGCTGACGCAGGAGCTGCTCTTGCAGATGGCACCGAGAGCCACCAGCACCCGTCCCCAGCACCCCTGGGGAGAGCAGTGCTGTGCTGCCCTCCCATCACTAACTCTATTAACAGCTAATTCCTCTCTCACCCAGACACAGACACTCCAAGGATCTTTACAGACACCCACAGAGTCAGAGCTGCTTTGGAGCAGAAAGTCCCTAACCCAGCAGGTGGGATGGGAAACAAAATTTCCTTTGAATTAGTCCTGTTGGGTTTCAGCGCCCGAGGACCAGGGGTGGTGTAAAGTAGAGCTCCTCGACATCTCAAAAGCATCTTAAAAAATAAACAAACAAGGGGAAAAAAAAAAAAAAGAGAAGAAACAAAAATAAACCCAACCATCCTTTCAAGTCTCACCATCAGCAGCTCTTTCAAAAGTTTGCTGGTGCAGCAGGAATAGCCAGGCCTGGAAAGATGTGCACCGCTTGCCATTAATTATCCAGTTCTTTATAGGGTACAGGCAATCCCAAGGGAACAAAAGGCATCGGGTGTTTCACTGGTGTTACCAAAGCCTCCCCACAAGGATGGGGATGTCACCCCATTACAGGTGAGGGATGCTGGGAGAGCAGGTCCTGGGCAGAATTCACACTCACCACAGAGTCGGGTGTGCCACAGCAGAGCCAGGGACAAGGATGGCTCCCATCCCTCCCAGCAGCCTCCTGCCAGTGGGCTGGCTTGAGTAAGGGGAAGAGCACGCCCTCAAAAACAGCAATGAGCTCAAACAGTGCCCTGCCAACACCGGGCCCCTCTCCCCACCCTTCCCCGGTAGACACACAGCCCCTCCCGAGGCCGCTTCAGTTAAGGCTGGGTCACCATCACAGCCAGGGAGTGAAGATGGGGATGAGCTGCTTTGCCATGAGCAGCAGAAGTGTCCCACTTGGGGATGGAAAGAAGCTTTTTATAAGCGTGTTTGGGATAGACCACAAAATTAATGACTTCACCTGTCCTGTAAGAAGAGCTGCTGTCTAACCACGGGGACAGGGTGATTTTCATGGAATACTTCATTCCCTCTGATCAGAGAAAAGCCCATGCACCAGCTGGCTGCACTAGCCCAGCACCACACTGCCTGATGCCCCTCACATCTCTCCAGGAACTGCAGAAGGTTCCCTGGTCAAGGCTGCAATGCAGCCACTGCCCTGAGTCCGGGATGCACTCGCCTTTCCACTCACAAGGCACACATCCCACGGGAAAGCCCCACGTGCCCGAGCCACACATGGGACACACAGCCTGGAAACTCTGTTTTAAAATAGAGCCTTTGAACTGAATCCAGTTGGAAATGGAACAGGGTTATCTTTCTCATCCCCTTGCATGGGGCTTGAGATCATCCGTGGTTGGGGACAATCAATCACTGCACCACGCAGGGCTCAAGCAGAGCAGGAAGGATGTCACACCCACAGTGCCACCAGCTCTGGATGAGACTGTGCAAGGGAGAAGGATGTGACCTCCCGGTGCCCAGCGAGGAATTTGGGGATGGGCACTTCAGCCAAAGTCTCTGACAAACAGAGGCATTGGCACAGCCACTTCTGGGGCTCACAGCCACGCCCGGGCTCCGTGCACCGGCCAGATAACACCGCGGCTCTGCCGGCAGCCCCGGGAGGATGTCACCGCCCAGCCACATTCCAGCTGTATTTTTAGGTTACCTGCACAACCTCGAGGGCTGGAAAAAACGTTTGATTTTGTCCCCATGTGTCAGCCTGCTCTTGCCCAGCCCCGTGACAATGGAACACACGGGCTACGCTCTGAGAACCCACACGTGACCAGAGGCCAGACTCCCTCAGGAAGCTGAAAAGCCCTGTCTGGCTGACACTCACATGGCAACATTACAGGACACGCCACGTATGTGCCCAGAGTTGTGGTGCTTTGCACCAGAGCTTGTGCAAAACCCCTTGCAAAGGTGGTGACAGTCACAGGGGCACCTGCTGGGAGCAGGCACTGAGCTAGGGTGCAGGCAGAGCATCCTCTGGGATGGACACTGCCTCCTTAGCATCCTTCGCTCCAACAGGATTTTGCCCAAAGAAAAGCAGTGGCTGAGGCTGCACCTCTTCAAAGCTCAGTTTTGCCACGAGACAAAGGTCTGGAAGAAATCCCAGCCCCGATGCCCTGGCATTGTCAGGAGAAGGCAAAGGAGACAATGCTTAGAGAAAAGCAAAGAACACGCTAGAAAAAAAAAAAATAGAGGAAAAGGCAGAAGCATCATCACCTGTGCCCATCTCCTTACCAGCAGGTACCAGCATCACTCCTTTCTTTGATTTCTCACTCTGTAGGCAAAGCCATGAAAAAACAAAATCTGTTTGGAATTGATGTGACCGGCTAGTGACAGTTTCCTGATGGGAGAGAAAACTCAAACTGTCCTTGGAATAGATCAGCTTGACAGGAGGCACAGTGGGAAAGGGAATAGTTTGGCTTTGTAATTGTCAGCAGTAACTCAACTCCAGCGTCAACTGACACTTTTTCTATCCAAACTGGCATCATTCAAGTACTTCCAGGTGTCCTCCCCAAAACCTTGTAAACTTATCGAGAGAGCAAAGTATTTCCCTCTCCACTTATTTAAAAAAAAAAATAAAAAAATCAGGAAAAAAATAGATTTCTACCATCCTCCCTCCAATTTGCTTTGGGCAGGGACAGAGTGATGTCACCTCTGCAAATGATGTAAGAGAACAGGCACCTGCTATGAAAATGGAATTTATGGAGGAAAAAAACCCTTCACGTCCACAGCTGCCTGCTCTGGGAGAGGGGCAGAAACAAGAGGCTGACCCAGGTGCTTCCCAGGCCCACAGACTGCAGGCAGGACTTTCAAGAGCAGCATCTGCACTGGGGAACAGGCCAAGCAGCTGCTCAGAAGCCTTCACAGTGACGTTATTCCCCAGGGACCTGGAATGTTTCCCCACTCCCAGGGTGCCACCACAGCTCGGGTGGACAAAGCCTGTGCATCTTCAGAGGAAAACTTCTGACCTGCAGCACTGAGCCAGCACCACATCTCTGGGGTGCAGGAGAAAACCTTGGATTCTTTCCTTTGGAGCAGGGTGCTGATCCAGCAGCTTACAGAAAGCAGCAGGTAAGTGCTGCAGTACAATTCCCTGTTTCCTGCTGCCCCACACCAATTCTTTACTCATTTTGATGTATATTCAGTGCCATCCCTTTTCCATGCCTCTCCCACCCATCCCTTCTCTGCTACAGGGAACCAGGCAGGAGACACAAACAAAAAGGGAGAGCTCAGCCCCAACAAGCTGGACCTGCAGCCTCTTTTCCTGACATTAACCACACCATGTACCTCCTACTCTCCCTCCCATTGCTGTTCCTCTACCCCAGAGGACAGACTACATCCACATTCCCAGAACAAATCCCACATCCAGCTGGTCCACGAGAAATCACCTGCAAACATTTCTCTCCTTTGTTCCCTCAAGCTCCCTGCTGGAAAGCTTTAAAAATCCTCCCCATTTAAGGGCTGGACCACCAGCACACTGCCAGCCCCACCGCCCAGCATCACCCTGCACTGTCCTCCCTCTCCAGGCTTTTATCAGAGGCTGTACCAGCTCTGTGTGGGCAAAACACCTATTTTGTGGTGGATTTGCCCAGTACCCACAGGGCAGCTTTGATTCATGGTGGGGAAAACCAGGGGCTCCACAGGAAATGTGCCCACAGCTCAGTGGTGTTTCAGCACCATGGTCCCACATGGCCCCGGCAGGAAGGGCGCAGCTGCTCCTCCAGGTGGGATTGATCTTCTTTCCCCTCCTTCTGTCGCTCTCTCATATCCACCTATCACACTGCACTTTTTCCAGTGTTCAGGGAAGTGAGAGTTGCAGGTTTTTCCTAGTAAAGACAGATTAAAGAGCTGCTTCTCCATCCCAGGAAGCCAGAGGTCTCCACAGCTGGGCTGGTCCTGACGCATCCGGCTGACGAGCCCGCAGTCCCTCAGTGCAGCTCACCCTGCAGCTCTCTTGGGGCACATTCAGTGGTTCCAAGAACCATTTCCATAGGAGATAATCAATTTTTAAGAATCCCCTTTCTCCTGGAAGAGCGAGCCTCACATCTGTGTTTCGGGGAAAGGAGCAGCGCTCTCTCTGCAGGATGACATGTGGAGAGGAGCTGGAAGGAGATGTGTGAAACATCAAACCTGTCTGAGATCAAGGGAAACACACCCTGGGATGGTTACACACGGTTTCCCTCGCTGAGCTGAGGCTGTAAAGCCCCACGGGGAAACCCACAGTTACCAAACACAAAACTCTTTGTGGATCCAAAATTAAGGGTGAACTCTTGCAGCTACCTGGAATGTACACAAAGAAATCACACCTACAGGGGAGCTGCCGGAGGAAAAGCTGAGTGGTTTACGAGCACCTTAGCACAGCACACACCAGGCTGATAAGAATTAGAAATTCACCCACAATTTCTGCTTGGTTCTTTCTGGAGGCACCTCCTCCAGCCCCTGCTTCACTCTCACCGCCCTTCAAGAAACCAGGCAGGGACAGGTGTAATTAATACCTGCAAAAAGCTGCTCTTGGGTAAGAAAGCAGCATCTGCAAAGCACAAGAGGCAGCCCCAGCATAGCCCTGCAGGTATCCTGGGCTCTGAGGACAACCCAAGCCCTGGCTGGTGCCAGCCATCCTCTGGCACCTGGTGCTCACCTCTGATGCTCAAGGACAATGCTCACAGCCAAACAATTGCAGGGAGCAACCAAAAACCTGAGGGAAACGGGCTGCAGATGCTAACAGAGAGTGAACACAGGGAGCTATACAAGCAGTTCATCTAAAACACCCACCACATCCCTCTTTTTTAGCAGCCTTAAAGCAGTGTGGAGCTGCTTCCAGACTTAAGGAAAACGGGTGCTGCTAAAGAGAGACAGAGCTTGGCACAGGGGCTGGTCAGGTCCAGGCTGGTCCTCCAGCAGCATCACCACCCACCAGCACCTTCATCCCTCTTTCCCCACAATTACATCATTTCTTTTTCCTGACCACCACAGGGGTGGCAGTCAGCACCACGGGTGAAACAGGTGAGGATTTGGCACAGGGTGGAAGGTTTTAGTTCTGGGGAGAGCAGGGAAACCTCAGAAGTCAGCTGAGCACACACGTGCACACGCACAAAGGTGTCTCATGCTGCCCTGCCCGTGCCAGCAGGGATTTTCTGGGGGTTCCACAAACAGGCACGTGGGGCTGGGCCTGTCACCTATCCCCGAGCACCTTTCAGAGGTGTTTGGAAGATGACAAAGAGCAGCCAAAGCCACGTTATCAGCACGAGATCATCTCAGCTTTGGCTGGGGTGCAACTTGGCAGCATGTCAGGAGAGAAACCAAGCGGTCCAGAGCGGCAGGGGATTTTGAACTATGCAGAGCAGCTTTCCTCAAAAGCCCTGACCGTGAGCACATCTGGCCCTCTGCAGAAGAGCCACGTCATTTCTAGTGACGAGCTGCAAAGACATCCTCATGTCTGCAGCACAACACACCCCTGCAGCCATGCCCATAACGTTCAGGGTGATTCAGAGGGGCCATCCCAAGGGCTGCACACTTTGCTGCTCCATCATCTCCCTCTCGAGCCTCAACTTTCCCACTCCCACACCAAGTAAACCAAGATCTTCGTGCTACAGCAAAAAATTCCTCCACCGTGCAGCGTGTTTGCCCTTCACCTCCTGGAACAGGAAACACTCTCCTGCAGGGAGGGATGAGTGCAGCAAGAGGGAACATCTGCTCCAGCTGTGCCAAACGCCCTCCAGCCAGCAGGGTCACGATGCTGCCAGGTCCAAGCTGCTGTTAACACACACCAGCAAAGACATCCACGGCACCCAGCCCACTGCAGCCAACCCCTGCAGCACAGCCAGGCTGCTGCGTCAGCCGTCCCCACGAGACCCCAGCTGGAAGGGAGTTCATACACACACACCACAAAGCAGTTTCTAACTGGCCTGCAAGCCCAGACAAGCTGACACGCCCTAGATAACCCAGTCATCCTCCCCTAAACCACCCCCAGCCCATCCACGTAACCAGCCCTGCGTGTTTATGATCTGTCAGACACATGACTGTCACCTGCCAGGCCCTGCAGGACAACTTCTTCCCCTCCTGTCCCTCTACCCTGCACCGCTGGTCCCCTCCACACCTATCACCCATGGATGCTAAGGGAAGATGTGGCTCTTGGCACCGCCAAAGAGACGCTGGCAGGACCCCATCCCAGCTGCAGGGATTCATGCATTCCTTATGAGAAACCTCCAAGACCTTTATGAATTAAATACAAGCATTAAGATCTGCTTTTACATTTCCTAAAAGGCACTGTCATGGCAGGAGATGAGGCAGCAGGGATGAATACTGGTCACAAGGGGCCCTTGGTGCTCAACAGGCAGATCCCAGGGAGAAAAGGGTCCAAGCCATTCCCAGATAGCTCCATCAGACACAAGCAGCTTGGCTGATGCCAGTGCCAAACCACAGCTAAGGTTAGCAACCTCTGATGGGAAATTACTTGTATCAAGCACTCTGGAGGTTTCTTCCTTTCCAAACCCAGATTTGTCTTTGGTGGTGGTGAGGGGGGAGGAAGGGTGAATGCTCCACAAACAACTTCTGGTAAGTGTTGTCTCCTCCTCATCCTGCCTCCTCTTACACTCAAGTTATGTTTTTAGGGGAAATTTATCTTTTAATTTTTTTTTTAAATCATTTCAGTTGAAATGATGAAATTAAGGCTTAGAGCACAGGACAGATCAACTCAGTAGTGCCCCTCCCTGGGCACAGTGCAGGCAAGAGGATGGAGGCTGTGGCAGCTCAGTGGGTGCTGGAGAGGGTGCACCTCACCCTCACCTTCACCCCACTGCAGGTCCCCAGCATAAGGCAGTGATTTCCTTCCTCCCCTACCCACTGGGACCCCCAAATCCTGCCCTTCCCCTTGGCCACACTATAACCCACCACACCCACACAAGCAGCATCTCTGCTCCACCTTTTTGCTGGGCAGAGAAATGGCTTCAAGAGAAAGGAGCACACGGGGAGCCCTGTCCCAGCTCCAGAAAGGGCAGCAGGCTCAGATCCACGGTAAAGTGATGCCCACTGGGGCCACAAGGCAGCACTGTGCCATCCAAGATTGCTGCAGTTGTGCCCAGTAACTCCGGTGTTCCTCAGGACAATGAACATTGGGACTCACAACGCTGCCACAGCACCACTGCAGCATTGCCCCCACACAGATAAGGGGCTGTGGGGAGATGGAATATCTCCCAGGTGGAAAAAACTAACAGAAACTTCCAGTTTCCATCGTAAAAAAAAATCCTCTCTGCCCTTTCCCCCACTCCAAATTCCTGACTAACACTTGACCTGTGCTACAGAGGTTTGTCAGCAAGAGGCAGCGGGTAGATCCAGCTCTGTACCTACCCACAAGCCATCCTGAGTCATGCCAGTAAAACCCCAAACTTTTTGTTGATAGAGTAAAATCACCTCCCTAGCCAACACAAGTTCCTCTCCCAGCTCTTTCCCCAGCAAACAGCCAGCCCAGGCTATGCCTCATTAACCAACACAAGCAAAAACCATCTTCTGCCCAAAAACCCACAGAGTCCCACCTCCGCAGAGGTGTCATTTTGGGCCACAAAATCACCAGTACCAGAAAACAGCTCCCAAAGGGAACCTCTACAAAGCACAGATGAGTTTCCTCCAGCATCAACCACCTTTGAAAACAACAGCGGCCAACAAACCCCAGCTCAGCCCCGGACCACAGCTCAGAGCTGGAAAATAAAGGGACCAGCCTTCAGCAAGGTTCATTATCCACTAAAAGAAAAGCAGGGAAGCATCCCTCCAGGGAGGGAAATGGATTGCTGAAGCACAGCTAAATATTTATCACGTCCAGCAGGATATCTTCCAGGTGCCCACTGTTATGCCAGCAGAGGAATAAGGCAGGAGCAAAGTGCTGTGTTTTCTCTAGGATCCTTAGAATTAATTGGATTTGAGCTCCGTGATGCTTCAACTAGAATTAGATAATGGCTCCATGGGATCAGAGCTCCCACCCCTCACACCCTGGGAACACCAGGCTGGTGGCTGCTCTGCCTGGACACGATGGGAGCCCAAAGCCAAAGTCCTGCTTCTGCAGGTCATGACCCGCACGTGTATTTTTGGCAGAGCTGCCTTTTTTGGGGGGGGATGGCAGCAGGAAAAGTGTGAATGGCAGACGAGACAGTGCTGGATTCACAGACAGAATTGCATAACAGTGGTGTGCTCCCACGGAGGGCACGGCCAGGGCACGGCAGGGACACGTCCCCACTGCTTATTTACCCACCCAGAATAGATGTGCCACGAGAACAAGCACCAGTTCATCCCCAGGTCCTGGCACTTCTCACTGCTGATTTTTCCAAGCCTCTGTGGCAAAGGAGAGCTGCCTCCCCAGAGGCACAGCCTGGCTCCAGACAGATCCTGATCTCTCTCCCCAGCAGCACCTCTATTCCCAAAGGACAATCTCCCTGCTAAGGAAAAACACTCACTTTTGAATTACTCTGGCATCAGTGCTGGGTGAGCCAGGGAAGGCCAAGCAGGTCCTCTCCCTCCAGATCCCATCCATGAACCCACCCTCCTTCCCTCCCCACAGCTTCTTCTCCCAGCAAACTCCACGATTTTGGGGAACAATCGTTTCCCGACTGGCACGTTCCTGCCTGTCCCTCCAGGAGGGGCTTCCCAGGCACCAGGGGCCACTCAAGTCACAGCCAACAGCCCCAGTGACAGGCACAGGGATTTTCACATGCAGGGCAGGCAGAAGATACACCTTGAGGCCCAGGGAAAAGGCAACAGCCTGGATTTGTACCCCAGAGTCTCAAACCTTGCACCCTCAGCTGTGTTTCTGCACCCACCCAAAGGCTGCAAATTGTCTGAGGCTTCATCCCCTCCTGCTTTAACCTCTGGGACACAACACCCTCCCTGCACAGCACCCATTCACTGCAAAAGGTGCAGACTTTGCTGGGAAATCACACCCAGGCCCAGCCACACATTGCAAGCTGCAGCCAGAGGCCGTCCCTCACAAAGCTCTGCAAGGAGGGCACAGGACAGCTCCAAAGCTTTGCTCCCACTTCCTTCTTGCAGTGCCACCCATTCCATGAGACACAGCTCGAGGGAACTTTGGTGACCTGAGGAAACAGGGAGTTTTTGCATATATGAGTAAACACCAGCCTTGACAGTGCAAGATAACACAAGAGACGTTCTCCCACGTACAAGATCCTGCGAGATAACTTGGATCAAGCATACAGGAGCAATGCAAAGAGGAAGAAAGAAAGCCAAAATCCTCCCTAAGCTCCACACAATCCCCAGAAGGTGTTTATCTCCCAAGCTATGTTTAGTGCAGAGCGAAGCCCCAGCCCAGCACCATTCCTATCACCAGTGTCACGGCCAGCCACGCATCCCAAAAATCTCCCGAGGCAGGAGACAACCCTGTGACTAAGCCAAAGTGACGGCAGGTGAGTTTTGGAAGGCATCTGTCACGGAAAGAGCCAACCAAGAGCTTCAACACAGCACACAAGCCCAAGGAGAACCAGCAAAGGAAACCTGAGACTGCTCGCTGAAATTCCCTAATGAAAATTAGGGAAATTTAGCTTAAATTCAGGCTGCCTGAAAGAGAGAGAAGTAGCAGCCACGAGCAGCAGGTGCACACACTCAGAGCTGCGAGCATCCCTGTAAAACCTGCCTGGAGGCAGGTGCAAGCCAAGGACAGGCAGGAGGAGAGGAGAGGGTTGTGAGGAGGCAGATGTGTTACACACACTCAGGATCGACCCTCATGCTGCTGCTGCCGCCCTGATGGAAGCAAAGGAGCTCGGGTCAGACGGGGACTCGGAGCTGCTGGTGCCAGCAGAGACCAGGCGCTCTCAGCACACGTGTGACACCTCCAGCACTGGACATCAGGGTTAACTGCACGAATGAACCAACAGAAACCCGCAGACACACAGCGGCTCCAAACCTCCTCCGAGGAAAGCACCACGCTCCCAGGTGCTCCTCCAGGCATCACCTTTTGCTGTCAGCCACGATGCTTCCCCCAAAATCCTCCAGGCCCAGCTCAGGCTTCATCTCCTGTGGGGCACAAGGGGTCCCTGGGCCAGGCTCACCTCGTCCCTCCATCCACACATCCACCAGTCCAGCACAGGCAGCCAAGGAAAGGTCTGGGCTCAGGTGTCCCAGCCTTTTAAGAAGGCTGGATGATCCCTTCCAAGGCTGGATGGCTGGAGGCATGTGCTCCTACCTGTGAGTCAGCAGCTCCGCTCAGCAGCTCCGTAAATCGCTGCTGATTCACCCCCTGCTTACACAGCAAACAGGAAACTCAGGTCCACATTCCCTCCGGATAAGACATGGATCATTTTAAAGCGGGGCGGGGGGGAGAAAAAAAAAAGTCACGCGAGGTGCGTTCATCTGCTCACATGGCTCCTGACTCCAAGTTTCCAGTGCATCACTCCCGCACAGGGAAAACCCCTCAAATTTTATTCCGCTGATAAGAGAGAGGCAGCAGCCACACTCCGTGCGCTCCCTCCTCCGTCCGATCTGCGCCCACGGCCGGATGGAGCCGGCTCCAGGGAGCACCGGGACACCGGCAAAGCCTGTTCCCTGTCCCCATCCATCCCGGCACGCCGGCAGGGCCATCCCAGGCCGATACCTGCCGGCCGGTGCTCACCTTGGGATGGGGACAGGCCACCTGAGTCAGGCCATACTCTGTAAATAACACCTGTGACACACGGTCACGTTCTCCGGCTCGGGACAGCGGGAAACTCCAGCGCGACGCTCCCGGCACACGCCGGCATCGGGTCCCGGCCGTGCCCCAACACGACACGAGGGACACGAGGCGACACGGGAATCCCAGCCCGGTCCTTCCTACCTGGCTGAGCCACGCCGAGGGCTCCGCTCACCTGCAGCTCCGAGCCCAGGGTTCCCGAGGAGTGGAAACTCAAGACAGGGAAAGCCTCCAGCAGCAGCAAACAAAACTCGCCTATTTTTATCGCTCTACCCACGCCAAACGCAGCTTCGCCTCCTCCCTCGCCGCGGGTCCCCCATTCCCCGAGCGACCCCCCACCCCACGGCCCCGCTGCCCCTCCGCACATCCCCACCAAGGGCCCTGCAGCCCCGGGGATCGCGGCACCCGGCTCCGGCCCCAGCGACGACGCCGGGTTGCGGAACCACCGGGGCCCGCGCAGAGGAAGCCGCGGGGAGCCCACACCCGGCGGATTAAGCAACAGCCCCGGCCCCGCGGTTACCCCGCACCCGCTGCCGGCGCGGCCGCCCCTCGGCCAGCCCCGTTCGTACCTCTGGGCAGGGACATGGCGCTGTGCGAGCCCGGCGGGCCCGGGCTGAGCGGAGCCCGCGAGTCCCGCCCGCCGCGGCCCCGCCGGGAACTGCGCCCGCNGCCCCCGCCGGGACCCCGGCCCGCCAAGCCCCGCCCCCCGCGTCGCCATTGGCCAGCTCCGGGAAGGGGGCGTGGTTAAGGCACCCGCGCGGAAACGGCTTTGCGGTTCTCGGGCGCGGCTGTGAGGGTGAAGTGAGGCGGGCGGGCGGCGCTGCTCCCCAGGAGAGGTGGCCTCGGTGTCCCCGGTGTCCCCGGTGTCCCCGTCGCTGGTGTGGCCCCGCCGCGGAACCCGCAGAGCTGGGGCGCGGAGCATCCCCCGGGGTCCCCGTCCTGTGCTGCTCCTCGACCCACTCACCTCACTTGTCAGCTGAGGATAAACAACTCACCACATCTTCCGTGGGTCCTGCACACCACGGGTGC